>JAULBO010120876.1:0-10428 GCA_032355325.1 Clypeosectus delectus | reverse complement strand
CATGCATACACTGCATACAAGCCGTGATATGAGCACGTTCTTGAAAGCGGCTTTAAACCCCAATTACCAACCAACGTTGGTGTTATCCTGTGTGAGTGAGGGAGAGAGAGAGAGAGAGAGAGATGACGGAGGGAGAGAGAGAGAGAGAGAGAGAGAGAGAGAGAGAGAGAGAGATGACGGAGGGAGAGAGAGACAGAGAAGAAAGAGAGAGAGGCTACATGTCAACTAAGATGTTTGCCTATATGACCATGAATAATTTGCCTACATCCTGTGCTTGAAAATTATGATGATGTTATGTATTTATCTAGATATTCGCGTTGACTGGCGAGTGTTTAATGTCGACAATGAAAACCCCAAGCTGTTGGATCTGAATGTGTGCTTTGGTCGTCCGTTCCCATGGAAAGATTCAAAGGGAAAGGAGATCCAACCAAAAAAAGATGGTAGTTATAAATGATTCCTTAAATTTATCTTTCGTGAAGCCCTGCATTAGAAGTAAATACTACTTGTCTATAGAAATAGCATATGCTTGGCCATGGCAACATGTCTGACAGTAGACGAGTAAATAATACCGATAAATGGATCACTGCATGATCAGTTTCCAATAATTTTCTGACTTTTCAAACTATTTTGTGATTGTTGATTGGTTAAAAAAATCATCGGCAGCATCTCACTGGTAAGTATAATACCCTGAAAATAACGACCATAGTCCCTTTTTAATAGTGCCACAACTACTTTTGAAAGTAAACGTCTTCTACACTTCTAAGATGTCTGGCTAAGGAGTCGGAATCTTATACGCTCAAGTACGGTTTGCATTATTATTTTTTGACAGAGCCCCTGCTGCTGAAACCGTTCCCAACTGATATTATTCCTAACTCTCCTGACACAACCCCCGGCCCAAGTCGTCAGGTCACCTGGACACAGGAATCCGAGCACTCAGCTGAGCAAGACTCCAACAAAGTTATCTCCCTTTTCATGCGGCCGTACACTGGAAAGGAAACAACAGTACCGTACGATATCATCCCTAATCAGTTGGTAAGTTTTGTAGTGATTACAAAGACACGATTGAAAATGTGTAGGGCTATCAGCATACTTTTAGACGTGAAAGTGGAATGTTTCATAATAAGAATGAGATGTAGTTTCCCAAATCATGATCACTGGTTAAAACTGCCACTTGTCCTGCAGCCAACACCAAACTTCCCAATGCTATAGGTATCCTGAGGACTGGAGTCAATTTAGAATTTATTAGGCTTTTACTAATGTAATTCATCAATATCGGGGCTAGTGGTAAAAAGAAAATGTTTAATTAAAACCACCAGTTGGATGTAATAATGTAAACCATGAGCTAGCACAATATTAATGCGAAAATTAATATGTACTTACGGTTGCATTTAGTATATGCGCATTGACTATTATATGTGGATGTACAACATGAGTGAAGGCATGCTAGGTCGCATCTAATTTGTGTCGCGTTTATGTCTAAAATATAGATGTCGCATGAAATTCTGGTTGCAGTAATATTATGATTTACAGTATGTGTAAAGATTGGTGTATAGACAGTTAAAGTACCAAGGTATCATTTGAAGAATATAAATGTACATAGGGAGTTACAGAGTTGACAGAGTTATGAGAGATTCACAGATGCACATAATGCACTATATGTCCGAAAAACTGACATTAGCTGACATCGCTCTTTCAGCTGTTCTTCCAGATGTCTCTCAGTCATGATCAATAACATCCAGCATCCCACACCGTATCCTAGCCATAGTCCTCTAGCCATACGCATGATCCTTCTCTATGCATCCTCAACTTGCATCCATAACACCGATCTTCCAGCTGCCTCGCCCATGACCATTAACATCCAGCATCCAATGAACACACCATAACCCAGCAACATTTTTCTAGCCATACCTGTGCTTCTGCATGCATCCTGACCGGCAGACAACTCCTCTGTTGCAGGTTGTCCCCGCCCGTGGCCACACACAGTTGTTGGCACAGTTCACGCCCCTCCCCCCGTGCCAAGTCAGCGAGGCGGTCGACTGCCTTGGCTTTGCTGTGGGCTACATGAGTGTGGACGGGAAGGTATGAACATTTGCCTGTAGACCAGCATTTGAGATATATCCAACGTCCGTTAATACGTACCTTGCATGTGATAATATTGCTAACTGAAGCAGATGTATAGAAACTGCAAGAAACATTTTGACATCAAATGATATAAGAATCATACATTTAATACAAATCTCTTTATTGCAAACAGGACAGATCAAAAGCTTGGTACTGGAAGTTATTAAAAATAATAATTTAGGCAAGATTGATAATGTAGGTCTTTCTCACTGTATGTTTTATTAAATATATTGTATACAGTTGTATGTTTCTTTTCTGTAGGCAGCTGGTGATAGGAAAAGAATATTCCGAAATGAAGCGTTTGAAGCTTCAACAATTCGTTTGGACATGACAGCTCATGTGAAGCCTGCACTGTAAGTATTTCAGCCATTGTCGTTATCACCTTCCCACTCTCTTCAGTCAGTAATGGATTCCATTAAAATCCTATTCCGTTTGTTTAAGTGTAGGACGTGTTTTCATTGCAGATTGAGTATAGAGTGCACTGATGACGAGGGAATGGTGTATAGATCAGCCATGAGCGACTTGATGAAAGATGGAAAGGTATTTACTGAGTACTTGTTGTAATCCCACCTGCTTCAAAACAGCTTTACAAAATATACATAATTATATACCGTAATTACCATATCAATTCGAACATGAACAAATAATTAAATTTGGAGCTGTTTGAATTATTGGGGGGGAAAAAATGAAATATTTAAATGATCAGTGTTCGTTTAATTAGGGACAACCAAATTAAAGTACAATTATTATTTTTTCTATATGATTAACATCATTAAAACAATAGCAAATTACAGAGCTATGTTCTATTACTAGTTTTAATGTTCTTTATGGTGATAAACTGGTGTTGAATTGTGCTACACCTCAATTTCCATTCCAATCGTACTTGTTCGTCTTCCTCTCTTTGTTCTGTTATCATAATGTGGATATTTTGTTATATTTGTATTTCTCTCCAAACACATTGACTAATGTAACTATCACATGGAATCAAGTGAAAACGCTAGATTAGTTAAAGAATTCACTGCGGCCGTCATCTAAACTTCTTTCTGATCATACATGAATAACATCAAAATATTTTTAATAATTTTCTACATTTATCTTTCATTAAGTCATGATTTTCAAGTCGCAACTCATCTTGTACTTGTACTCAGGTTCAGTCTGAAAGTCTGCGGGTGTGCAGTACAATGCTGTCCAACAACACCGAGACACCGCTGGTGTTCCGCCTGAAGGTGGAGGAACCGTTCCTGCTCGTTGAACTGGCCCCCGAGGCCACCCCGAAGAAGACAGGCCGAGCCCTCCAGACAGACTTCCACACACTCAAGCCTCAACACAACCTCCTGGTTCGTATTCCCCATCCTCATCCTCCATTCGACACATATTGAGTGTTTCCGTAACCTATAACAGCACTCGACCGTGTTCGGAAGGCCAGCATGCATGAAATGGCGGCATTTTCCTAGATGTCCCGAAAGGTTCCTTCTTAATCCGAGTAGAGTGAATGTTAAAAAAATATATTTCCACGACATCATAGGTCAGTTTTAACTCTTAATTGCTTACTATATCTATAGTAATTTTATAGTTATTTTAAAAATAATATACGACACCGGACGTAACTTTTGTAAAAGTCGACAACATATTTATCAAAGATGGCGTCTACTTTCGAAATTAGAATTTCCCTTAAAAGTAGTTCTTCACGACTGGGTGGACACTGGATATACATGTATGTGCCCTTTTGCGCAACAAGGAAACCAGTCAGAATATGCAATGGTAGCAATGTGTAGGCACCCGAGAGATCATGTTCCATGACTGGAGGTGACCCGAATGCCTCATCCTCGTCAGTCTCACTAGAGTGGGATTAAAATGTTCCTGTTGACGGCATGTGTTCCTTGCTGTGGCAGATCTAAAGGATGGTGAATCCATTGCGATATCTGACTTATATTTTAGGGGCCAACATGTAGCAAAGTTAAATTTGTACACCTCTTTCGTCGGGTAAATAGAACACATTCAATACATCTATTGTATATAATCACCTCAAATGTGATTGCGACACACATTTATCTTTAATCTACTTAGAAATGGACAACGTATTTTTATTCTGATGTTAACATTTGGTTTATATTGAAGATGTGGTGTGGTGTTAAAACTTGATTAATATTGCTATTATTGACAAAAGCAATTAAACTAATTTGTACAAAATAACAATTAGGGTCGGTGTGTTTGTAGGGCAGTGGTAGATAGTAGCCAAAATTACTGTTTACAGACCAGGGCCCCGTTGCACAGAACATTGTAGAACAATAATTGTAGCCTACAATTATCGTAAGCTGAACTCGTTCTATTGTAGCCGGAGCCCAGTTACAACATCTGTAGGGCTACAACAGTTCTGAGAAACCAGGCCCAGTCCACGGGGCACTGCATTATGAGGTTACTTTCTAATCGGTACTGTTGCATTGCAGTAATCATGATGGGTACATCGGTACCAGCCGATGATTCTGGTCTTGGAACAACACAAGGCTCTAAACACAAAGACAAACAGTGGCTATGTGATTGTGTATATTCCAGTTTCTTGAAATGTTCACAGTAAAACAAGGAGAGTTATCTGTCCGCAGGTGAAGGTAGCCTTATTGACCACCACCAAGCTGCTGGACATTGGTGGACATCAAGATGACGACGAGATTCCTATGACCGGGAGAAAACTGGATATACAGGACGACCTCATCATCGAGTTCAACAACAGTACTGTCCAGGTAAAGAGAGGAGATCTCTGAACGGAGATGTTTCCCTATCGGCGGCCATTACAAATTGGATTATCCGGCAGTGATTTAATGCTAATTTTTATAACTATTAAATTAGTACAAAATACATAGAATATTTCGGAGACTGATCACTTGGTAAATAACTGTTCACATGTTTTTCTTCCTGTATTAACCTGGTGTTTCCATGTGAAAATGTATCAAATTTGTCATTGAAGTCCACTTTATGCCCCTCTCTGCATGCGTACAGAAAATCCCTCTGCATGCCACTCTGTCCGTCCCCGAGCTGCATCTGTCCAAGCAGTCCCTGGACTTCGGCACGTGTCTGGTGGGCCAGGAGAGGATCCTCGAGTTCTCCATCACCAACCACACCGCCTCTCATTGCCATTGGACCACCATCATGGGTTAGTCTCTCTCTCTATTTCTCTCTCTCTCGTCTCTCTCTCTTGTTTTTCTCTATCTCATCTCTCAACCAAGCAGCCTTGTTGGCACTAGAAGGTTAACATTCACATCACGATCTCTTATTACTGGGTCAAACATTCAGATCAAACAGCTTGGATTTTCATATTGGCAAAATTATACTCACCAGTAAGAACAAATATCTGGACAAATACAATGGCATGTAATGTATGGGATAAAGCCATTAATCAATCTATCTAATGAACAGATGCGTAAGCTGAGTTTTGCCTTAGATTTGTGTCCTTCCCTACAGGTGCTAATGGAAGTGTAAATCTCGTTTATAAAGCAAACCATTTCCGTAGACAGCTAATATGAGCTATTGCATTAGATAATTGCTTATCAAAGTTGCCAGTATGTCTAATGAACATCGATAAGGCATACCAGTAGTTTGAAAATGGAACTGTAGCTTTGAAAGAAAAATTCCAAAGAACCACGAAAATATCTGTAGACCACATTTTGTAAACATTAAAGCGTAGTTGCTACTGAATCTTGCAATGGTTTCTATGAATGATAGTATGTCACTGGATTTTGAATGAATCTTGGGTAATCTCGTGTCTACTTACACTCCCTATTCAAATCCATAAGGTCTTGAGCATAACGAGTATGTTTACCTATCCATACGTACTGCAGATAGCTTGTGAAATAGTCCACTCCAAAACTTGTCTGTGTGTTTGCAGAGAGCAGTTCTGAATCGGGTGCAGCAAATGCATTCCAGTTGTTGCCATCCAGCGGGATGTTGGAGGCACACATCACTCACATCAGCAACAGCAACATGCTGCTCAGAGTCCATTTCACTGCCAAGTAAGTCACGTGCACACCAACTGGGCTGCGTTCAGCCTACACTTGGGCTGCGTTCAATGTCTCAAGCCGATTGCAAGCGGCTTACAAAACTGGGCAGTGTCTCAGGAGTCGTATGAACCGTACACGGAACAGGGAACCAGTTTAACTCAGCAGCTTATGCATCCTTTGCCTGATAGAACGCAGCCCAGGGCTGCATTCAGCGCACACTACATTTCACTACATAGTACTACGGAAGCCGCTCAGCCAACATAATATGTAGCACTACGTAGTACTACTTTTCACTACGGACTTGGAGGGTGTCGTGTAGTGTTTGTAGGAATAGCAACAGTGTGGTAAAAACAGTATGTGCACCTGACCAAAGCATCTACGCAGCCTAGTACTTTGAATGTTCAGGCATTGAATTATGTCCGTTCATGGATACCATTAGCATACAATGTATGTATATGTGAGCAGGGGCGTAACTGGCCCAAAATAATGTGTAAGCACAACAAGCTTTAAATATAATTTTAATTTGTAAGCACTTGCTTTAAGAGTACAGTAATGATCACTAAAACAGTGATGAATACATGTACATGTAGTTGAAATGTGTATTTTTCTCTCCATCACAAATGAGTGCTTTACACCAGATATAATAATACGATTCCTTCCTTCCAGGCATGCCGAGCATTATGAAGCAGTCTTCCTGTTCAAAGGATTTCTGGGAGAATCGGTCAAGAAGTTATATGTCAGAGGGCAGGGGTCGTATGATGGCAAACATGAAGCTGTTCTCAATATTTAAAAATGATTCGATGGAATACATTTGTCCATATATATATACATTCTGTGATATGGCCGCATTGTGATCATATTTCTATATGAACAATACAAATTAATTCCTATGTTCCGTGTATAGTTTATTGTGGATGGTTAATGTTCTCCAATATAACCTGTTATTGATAAATCAGCTCATAACCAGGTCAATTGCAGGTTGATACTGTTTATATTTACGTGATTCTAATGCGAGGAGTCCCACTGTCAAATGGACGGGAATAGCAAATGTAAATAATATAAATAATTTGGAGACTTCGTTATGATCAGTATTAGCTCATTTGGGAGAATAACAAATATTGCCGATACGCAGGTATGCAGACGAATCTACATTAATTTTCTAAACATTAAAATAAAAGTTCTAGTACTGCGATGGCTTTCAGACATTGAAATTATAGTATTTTGCACTCGATGCAGTGCCATGCGTACAAGACGGAAGCTGACACACATGCGACCCTAGGTGGGTCCGGTCTGCCGAAATCGGCTGTCGGAAGACAACCGGATAAACAATTAACCCAACAACAACAACCCTCGCTGAATCGAGTCACATCTACATTAAAACATCTCCAGCTACGCGGCTGAATATTTATCACTGCTTTAGTATTTCCTGACATGAAGATTATGTTTGTCCTTTTCAAATACTAGTTACTAGTAGTTAAATATACATGTATATATTTTTTAAACGCATTTTGCTTGATGCTGAAAATTGGATTGCAGTGTTCGAAATTAAGAAAATAATAAGTGGGGTCATTCTCAATATGTTAATGGTGGTTAAATCTGTAATGACCCTGGAACCCCTTTAAATTCGAACACTTGATTGTGAATTAATATATTAAATAAAAAATTGTTAAGAACTCTATGTCGTGTGGGTTTTTTTTATAAGAAGTTGACTTTAGGTATTTAGTCATACAATCACTTCATTTCAGACACACATTTGTAGCTGAAAAATAACTTCAGAGTATTGTCAATATTTAAACTAAAAAGCTTTGCAATACTAGTAACTATTACACTTATTCAGGGGTCATCTCATAAGCCAGTATATGAGTATGTAAAAGCCCTCAGGAGGTAGGCCAGGACAGAGACCAAATCCCAGAATTAAGTTGATACAACATGTGTTAATTCCAGTATTGAGTATAAGAATGTTGAAAACCATGTCTGAAGTTCAGTCCTTTGTCACAATTTAACACAGGCACTGGATTTATGTTGGAATCTAATGAAGTCCACTTGAATGTCCACTGATTTCTTCTTATGAAACTTGAGCGTGTTAACAATATCAAAGCGAAGTTCTGCCAATACTTCCATGTTCACATTCCAGTCACTGGCTTTCTTGGTAATGTGCTGAAAAGTAAAACACGTCGAAAAATCAGAATTTTAAAGTTTAGTTCAGTTGGGTGTACAGCCTGCCTTGAATCATCTTGCCTAGGTCACATGACCTAACCTGACAGCCTCATTAGCCCTTGCCTGCACAGGCCAGAATCTCTGGCAGTGTTCAAGTCAGTGAGATCAAAGCCTGTTTGCCAGTGCTGATAGTTCAATCAGATTCGACCTAACAATGCAAGCTCTGTCTACTTTGTCACTCGCACAACATCACACGCACCTACGGTTTTACCTATGGGCACAATACACAAGCATTTTCAAACACAACCGAGACGTAACAGATGATTTGATTGGTTGATTTCAAATAAGAAACACGGGTAGACACCTCACTTTGTCGACAGGGTGTAAATATGCCTGCCAGGTTTTGAATACTGCCTTTACTGGGAAGGGTAGTATGCTGAGAGCTCACGCAGTGTACATACCGTTCCCTAATCTCGGAGATGGCCTCGAATCAACAGTACATCCCGGACAAGACCTCTGCATGAATGTCCAGCAGTTAACTATGTTTGTAGTTAAAACATATAGCAAGTACTAGTATTTCTATCATTGTTGCCTTACCTCCCTTGTTGAAGTCTTGTGAAGCGAGTACACTGCATTAACGGACAAATCAAGAGCAGCTCTCAAGAACTCCATATCGATGCCTGGAATATAAAGTTTGGCTGCCATGAATTTTCTCATGTATTAACAACAATATAATCTCCAAATGACAAAATGTTTTCAATTACCATCACAAACTCAGATAGCAATGGAAATTATAATGTCCAACACATGTCCTAATTTTACACATGTATACTAAATACTAGTAGTCCCTAACCCGAGACGTTTTCAAACCGATCATCAAATTGAACCGATAATTATAATCCATAGCGCACCTGCATTATGTTTTGTCCCAAACGGTGGGTTCATAATGACCGTGTCAAATTTCTTCTGTAGACTTGCGGCTCCTCGCGTCAGTGTTGAGACATTCTGTTGAACGAGATCCACGTTCTCCATCTCAAACTCTTCTAGGTTCTGTCGACATATGTCCAGCGCATCTTCATCAATGTCGATACCTACTACATACCTGAAAACAAGCGCTTGTATTATTATAATTACTATGGAGTTATCATTAAAACATTACGTGTTTCTTAATTTGACAGACACAACTACATGCAAATCAAATATTTTAAAAATTACAGAACATAAAATATTTTTTAAATAAAAGTGTATAATTATTCCTGTTTAGAAACTGCGAGTGCATGGCAACACATACATATCTCCATAGCAACATACCCTGCTCCCATCATGACGGCACCAACACTGAGCACCCCACATCCTACTCCAAGGTCAGCTACTAGTTTGTCTTCCAGGTCTCCATAGTTAGTTTGTATAGTGTGCAGCATACAGCCTGGAGACAGTAGCCAGGAAACTAACATACATTTTCAATATAGTGTTGATTCCATTCTAATGATAGCATTTTATATTGTTAAACAATATCTGAGATTATTTTTCTTAATGCAAACCCCAGTGTCCCAGCCACTGCACGAAAACTGGTCGATCGATAACAAATGTTGATATCACAACAGGCGTTGCCACGCGATAAGCTTCGTCATTGCTTGTTCGTAGATGGCGCTTTGTTGTGTATGGATTGTGGTGTCATATAATTGTAATGATGTCACAGTGGTCCGGTCTGGTTGAGACGTCACTTCTGCATATCTTCTTACAGATGCTGCTGCCATGACCCAATACTACGTACTAGACTTTTTTTGATGATTTTTTGTAGTGTGTAAATTATTATTTTAGCACAAGCAAACCACTTCTACAATAAAATACTAGTACTAGTAAATCAATTACTAGTATCCGTTGCCATTGAGTGGATGTGTATGTCTGCTTGAACTCGTCTGGATTTCCACCAATTGTGCCTATCAATAATTGATTGATTTGTTGCTTAACGTCGCTGCGAGAATATTTCATTCAAACGCGACGATTGCCTATCAATAATGCTAGCTCACCGGAATATCATGACACAGTTTGAACATGCATGGATATATCCCATTCTGAGGCATTCAGACACAGTACTATAGTATACAGATTCCGAGCCGACCAGTCTTTGCCTTTACCCTTTTTTAATGCCGAGTGC
>JAULBO010120765.1:0-7500 GCA_032355325.1 Clypeosectus delectus | reverse complement strand
TGAACATCTCAGCTGGGTTTGGGTTACAACACGAAGTCAATGGGAGCAATCTCAGTTTAGGAAAATCTCAAACTCGTTTGTTTAAAGAAAATAGGACCAAACAGGGGCCGTATTCTCGAAACTTCTTAAGCCCTAAGAACTTCGTAAGTACTAAGAATTTGCCTAACTGGGTTTCTTCTTATGACAATTTTATAGAGGCCTTTTCTGACTAAGACATTCTTAAGTTAAGAAGTTTCGAGAATAGGGCCCCAGGTGTTCAATAAAATTATTAAACGTGATCCAAGTATAGTAAGTATGGGAAGGTGATAAATACATGTAGATAGTCACAGGTGAGAAATAGATAGTCATAGTGTGAAATAGATAGTCACAGGGTGAAATAAGTTTCAACCTTTCCTCGGCAGACAGACAGTCACATTTATTCTCAATAAAACCACCAATGGTGGTACAAGAGATGCAACATAATAATTACATAGTACACAATAGAAACGGATCGAGATGATACACTGTAGGGAGTATGCTTTTGCATTGAGGATTCGATAGACATATTTCTGCGAAAAATAGATATATCTTTACGTTCTTTTAGAATATTTGAATTTAAAAATCTTTAGAGATATTTGGAAAAAATATAATACTTATCACCAATGAATTGTTTCAGCTATGGATAGAGAATTACATAATATAGTTACATGTTCTTTCTTCTTTTACAATATTTGCACATCGTCCAGTTTCAATTGGTAAATTATTATTGCATGTTCTACATGTCAATATTGATAATGAGATAGATTTATCTAGGAGTAAATATTTTTCAAATGAAGCTTTGTCTTCAATACATTTATATAGGCTACCTTTTGAACTAGATTCCATTTTACTTCTCCAGTTTTTGATACAATTGATCCGTTAACATTTTGTTCAACGATTAATCACTTCCTATTACTATTTGCTGTCAACGGTAGGGTGGTAGTGATCAGAGCGTCATCGTGGATAGTAGGAATATATGGAACTATCACAGCGGACGTGCTCGCCGTTTCTTGGTAGACATTAAAACAGAACGAACGCCACGTACATTACGCATCGATTTCTGTCAACAATTATTCTAGAATTTCAAAACAAAAATCCTATAGTTGTAAGTGAGTAGGTCATCGTTAGCATTGAGGTCTCGGGCGATTCTCGGTCCAATTTGTTGGCAATTACATTTCGGAGATTTTACGGAAACGTTAATGAAGTGCAGAAAAAGATGTTCAGTCAAGAAGTGTAATATAGCTGAAATAATGAACGCCACGTGAATAATTGTTTACGCTGTACACGTTTTCAGGCAAAAACCTTCAATATTCAGCACCAAAATACACATTTGAAACAACAATTCCAATCGTCTTGTGGATCTTCCGGTTACACCTACATGTACTGGATTTTATGGGTAGACCTTCCATTATAAACATTGAGCATTGAAACACACGAAAATGGGGAAATTACGTTAATCCAAGAAACAATTCATGTATTAAATTAATGGTCACAATTTATTTCCCCGTAAATTACGATGATTCTCCAAAACTAAAATGCAAAAATTATGGTTGTTTATTTAATTTACAATATTTATACGAGTCTAACTGAATAAAATAACGTCGCAGTTAAGTGCACTTAATTGATCGGTCATTCTTTGTTGCTGTAAACGCTAGCTTGTATATGACTACATGAACACGTTCCAAAAATAACTTTAGTAATTCCACAAATAGGAGTCACTTAAAATATTGAAAGGTTATAATTATCACCCGGGATTCAAGAGAAACCACGGTAAAGAATCCCACGGGAACTATTGGAAATAAGAGTGGGATGAGGCAGGGTTTTATTATATTGCCACTATTAATTCAGTTCGAATACATCTATTTTATGCATTTCCGTTTTACATTATTAATCTACTTAGTCGAACTGATGCGTGCATATTTATATGGAGATCGACAAGCATGAATTCAATGGACATAATTCACATATTTACTACGGGTAGTGACATTCACGTTTTTATGTTGATACAAACCATGTACATAGAAGAAGGAATTGATTAATAAAATATAACTTACTGGAATATAAAACAAACAATAAAATAAAGAACAAGGTCATGATTGTAATCTTGATTTAATACCAGGCAAAATTGTATTTCTTTAACTGATAGAAATTCTTAAACCCATTAAAATATCACACCATGGCCAGGGATCAAAGAGACAAAATGCCAGAGACATAAAAATCTCATTTCGGAACCGGGCACATTGTGACAAGACATCCTGAGGTCCGAACCCGGTCTATTGGTGTCTCTTGAGGAAGTTCGAAAGGTCGGACAACAATGGCGCCCGATGTAAGAAAACTAGCCCTCCGAAACAATGAGCCATTTTGACAAGGGCGGCCATTGTTGGTAGCTACATAATGCAAACAAAGTCACGAATCCGCATACTGTTGCTCTTGCGGACGTCCAATATAGCCTCTTGCAGATGGAGGACGGAGTCAGGACTTAAATCTTTGTGATGCAGGAATTAGACTGGCTTTGTCCGAGGGCATCTGGTCGGAGACTCAAGTGGTCACTGACAATTAAACCGCTGATGACCAAGATTAATACCGGCCGTGATTTCTAAAGTTTGACGTCCAGTCACCGGCCGCCAGTCCAAACTTCTTGAGTTTGACTTTACTTTTTTTCGATTCGTTCTCGTGCTTTTGTTAAAATCTGGAATTGGCAGTTGACTCTTTGAGGAAAATAAAATCTTAATAAGGACATCTGCATTTTTTGTTGGGTGTGTTTGTGTTTTTGTGTGTGTATTTTTGTTATTGTTGTTGTTCGTTTGTGAACTTAGCTGTGACTGTAGTGGTAGTTGAAAATCAACTGACGATTTCTTGAACAGCGTATTGCATCAAATGATGAATGCATTCTCAACAAACATACATGAATGAACATGACATTATATTTGCAAGACACTGTATACATACTAGTATAGCTAGTTGGGTTTCCTTTAGAAATATGGAGAACAAATTCACTACTCTTTTTCTCTTTTTGTGTGTGTGTGTGTGTGATTGGGTCGTATTCCATTATATTCCTTTTATAAGTATTCATATATTCGCTGGAGTACAATTGTAAATATTACGAATGGAGTTTGTATTACTAAGTCTTATAGTTCAGTGAGTTCACCCTGCCGAGAATTGGGTACCCGGCAGGAAGAGATGGTGATGTAAATGTTAACCCTCTAGCGCCTGCAACGCGGCAGCTTGGTTGTATACTCCCCAGTAAGTAGAGTTGGAATCGGATTGCACAGTGATCCATTGACCGGGGTAATAATGTAAAGGTCAATGATCAGCGATGACTGAAAATTAGGCGGTAAAACCATTAGTATCTGCGCTTCGAGCATGTATTTCCGCATGCAGTCAGCGCATTATAAATGTACAATTATAATATTATTATAATATTTCAATAAAGATATAATGTCACATTGGAATCGCAGATGTAACATCAGGAACATGTTTTTGGGGGGTAATCTGAAACCATGAATTCACATTATTCCTCAGTTCGGTAAAATTATTAACAAACGGTCAATCTGCATTCATTCAGCAATACACCCGCTAAGTATACTAACCTGTATATTAACACACTACTATAAGATTCATCGCTGTCAAAGCTTAAATTCGTGGCACGCACCTAACATGTCGACGCTAATACTAGTAATCAGTTCAGCTCGGCGAACACCGTCAATATATTTTTGTAATTTGTAAAACAAACTGGGGAGTATCCAATACAAACTATGCATATCGAATAAATGGGTGATTAAATACATTAAAAGGCATATCAATATTTGGTCGTCAGGGGGCGTGCTGTGATTAATAGCGCCCTCATTAAGTCCTTGAAGACACGCGCTGCACCTTTAAGAGAAGTCACGTGAGAGTGGAAAATGACAAATATTCAGACTAATGAACCGAGCTCTAATAAGCTTTTTTGTTTCTTTGACCAAGCGGATAACGAGTTCTGACCCTCTTCAAATATGGAAACTAAGGCAGCACTTCAGATTGGAAGTTTGGATTGAAATGGAACGGGTGGCCAAGATGGTGTCTAATTGGGCGTGGACCATGGCCGAAATATCAGCCACTTGACAGTGATCTTTTAAAGGAAATGTGCGGCATCGTGAATGTCATGTGACCAAAAATTACATTAGAGTATCGAGGATTCAGTCATGGTTGGAAAACGTGATGTGTAACGTTAGGAAAGTCACTCGTTCGATTGTGCCTATGTTCACCCAGCAGAAAATGGGTACCCGGTAGGAAGAAACGGTGATGTGAATGTTAACCTTCGATCGCCTGCTACACTGCAGCTAGGGTTTTTAGAGGGAATTTGATTGAACAGTTATATAGTATTGACCGGCGTAATGATAACGTCAGCAAATAAATGTATTATTACATTATTTACAGGAAGGCGTATATTACTATGTGGTATTCAGTTATTGTCTTTGTATAAATCCTGACCCCTGACCACGACACGCTCTTCCCGTCTATATGTAATACTAGTAGTCTACCAACTAGTTGAAATGGTCGTCAGGGCAGTCGAACATACAGGCGACTTAGCCCCGAAATAGTGGATTTGCAAGGCAGGTATTGGTTGAATTGTTTGACAGCCCATCATATTCTCAATCGGAACACCCTCGAGTTATTTCCCCTTTCCTCCACTAATCTGTAGACAGTTCCGAGGTTGAGCCGAGTGTTTTGCATGAGAAATAATTACAACTTAGATACATTGATGTTAACCGCCTATCTGTGAGAATTGTCAACTTGCACAAGGAGTGCCGAACTATAGCATGACCCACTTGCCATGCAGTGGTAGGGACAAAAATGGGTGATTTTCCAGGCTCTGCAAAATGATGACCTGTCATGGCAAGTGTGGTCAGGTATTGTGGTTTGCTTCCTAAATATTATAGCAATCATAAGTCTACCAATGTGGTCTATGGAGAAGTATTTGGTTGTATAATACGTTTAGTCTTCTGCGAGAAGATACAATGCGGAGTGGACACTAGAATCACTGAAATCCCATCGGAAACCGAGGTGGTTTGCTTCAACATCTCTTTCTGAATGAAGCGGTTGGCCAAAGGAAATCACCGGTCAATCGGTTTCTCTTTGAACTCCCTGGGCAGTATACAACACACGCTGTCGTGTTTCAGGCGCTAGAAGGTAAACAATTCACATCGACATCTCTTAATCCTACCGGATACCCATTCTCTGCTGAATAAACGGAGATCATCGAACTAAGTCGCTTGTCTAAGGTAACACCACAAGGTTTTCAACTTGTATCTCAGTGTATAAAACAGTGATCAATAGACATTATAACCATTCCGTCATTTGAACTGATTATTCCAGATTCATTTTATGTCAAACGCTTTATGTTTAACGGAATATTACACTAATGGAATGATGTTTTCATGAACGAGTGCTTCGTACTCGGGGGACTAATTGCCACTGTATTGACAAAAGACCGACAACCATCCTACACAGAATGGAGATAAGGGAGGGCTTATTGTCTTGCGACTGGGACACTAACTCACGTCAATCAGGACAATTGTAAGAAAACACGCGACCTATGTAAGAACTAAAGACCAAGAATTCTGAGAGAAAATTACCTGTGTTTGTTTATTACCACGTTTTCAGAGAAAGTCCATGAGCATTATATCTGAGACTGACGGAGGGGATGTTCGACAGCGGGGGGTAGGGGGAGGGGGTGGGGCGGTACAATGGCGGCGCAAATAGTCGCGACATCTGCCTGTATTCGAAGAGTGGTCTTGTCAGAATCCGTAAGCTCTGCTTTAAAGCATTTATTTGCGGCCCACTTAACTGTAATAGAGTTATAGAGTGGTTCAAGAACAATGGTATTATTTATTGTGCATCAAAGGCACGTGTGTTCTCTCGGTTTTTCGGAAAGCCATCGTACTAATATATCTATCATGCCTCAAATGTGACTGATTGAGTTGCCAATACTTGAGAACAACTGAAATGTAGGAACATCTTCCAACGTATATTTTAATTCAATTCTTGTTTGGGGTTGCTGGTTAGAGGCGCTTTCACGATTTGTATACTCATATCACAGCATGTCAGAGAGTATACTAAATGTAGGATGGAAGCCTGCGACATCCGTAGTGCTGAATGTTGCAGTAAAGCTGCGAGCACCTGTTGGCACTAACGAGCCAAGGAAGCAATACTCCAGGCTTCTCGTCCTATATATAAACCACCTAATTTACTGGGAATAGTGATTATGAAAATATTGCGTCATCACAGTACCGCCGTCAGTTCAGAATAACATTGACTTGCTGGCCAGTACAGTGATTAATGTGGTTATTAGTGATGCATTGACCAGATGTAAATATGCAGTACTTCCAATAAAATGCAGTTTTATTTCCAAGATTGCTAATTTGTTACCTTTATAAGGTGCCGAGTGGAATGACAGCCTGGGTAAATTTAACGCATAGTGACGTCATACTTCCTGTTTTGATTTGGTAGCAAGCAATTGAACACACTTATTTGTATGGATTAATATTGTCCTGGGACAGTGACCTTTGCAATAAGGTATGTTTGTTGGTATGTGAACCACTAGTTCAGTAGTTATGCTTAAATATAATATATGTTAACACTGTCGCCTATGGAATTTCTAATGGTGTCACGTAACGTACTAGTATATCAGAAAAGTAATTTCCACGAACATCGATGCGAGACCACCAGTGGCCGGTTGCACGACGCTCTTGTAGCGCTACAATAGTTGTAACTGGGCTTCCGCTACGATAGCAAAGTGTTCACCTTACAATAGTTGTAGCGTACGAGTGTTTCGAGCAACGGGCCCCTGGAACCGTTGTATCCAAGACTTAGTACTTGTCCCATCCATGTGTCTATTCGTTTACGAATGTCTTATTATTTGGTCATTAAAGAACTAGATAATTCCCAAACCAAAGAATGTCTATTGTCTACGACCATCATGTTAACGTTTTTTCATGCAGACATATTGGAAAAAGAACTTCACTGGTCGGTCACTGTCTATATACCTTGAGCACATTGCAAGTGCGACTGCGCATACCGGAACAACAAACATTCCCGTATGTATACCTCTTAGATGATGATGGTGGAATGGAGAAATATACTCAAAGAAAGATTTAAAGGAACGTTAATCGCATTGTAATAATATTGAAATAATGACGATATTTTTATGACCACATGATTTTCCCGTGGTAACTTGCACTGCAAGTGCATAAGAAAAATTACTGTTGAATCTTGGCGTAAACATTCGGTTTCT
This sequence comes from Clypeosectus delectus, assembly GCA_032355325.1. Taxonomy (NCBI): domain Eukaryota; kingdom Metazoa; phylum Mollusca; class Gastropoda; order Lepetellida; family Lepetodrilidae; genus Clypeosectus; species Clypeosectus delectus. The sequence continues at coordinate 209 of JAULBO010120765.1, read as the reverse complement.
GATACATGAATCATAAAACATCTTCCAACATTATCATTTTATATACTATACTAGTAAGTAGTGTTCCTTAAAATGTTTCTTTCAGTATAAATACTAGTATAAAAGCAAGAGAGAGGTAAACGGTTTTGATTGATGCTCTAATTACGGCGTTTGGCATTGCGGTTTTCTACTTCTAGTCTAGGCTGGAGGTGGGGAACTGTAATGTCAGA
>JAULBO010120654.1:0-10431 GCA_032355325.1 Clypeosectus delectus | reverse complement strand
TGCTGAGCGCCAAGCAGGGAAACAGCAAGTACCATCTTTTAACGTCTTTTGGTACGACGCGGCCGAGGATTTGAACCAACGACCTTCCGCTCTCAAGGCCGACACTCCAACCACTGCTCCACGGAGGTCAAAATCTTGATGTGAATAAATGCTTAACTTCGCTGCAGAAATGTTTCACCTTACGTGACGAAACATCCAGAGTATTCTGTTACAAGGATATGGAATTTGTTTGTAGTCTCACCATCGGTGGCTGCTCCACAGTAGACACACTGGAAGCGCCGGCCGCCGTCGACGAACTGCATGAATGGGTTGATGTACGCCTTGCAGCGCTTGCATCGGACGGGGCCCAGCTCTCCCAGGTCCACAAGAGGAGGGCTTTGCTGGAAAATCAGTGTTTGAAATTAAGACAATAATAAGGGGGTCATTTTCCATAGGCCCAATGTTAATGGTGGTCGAATCTGTGGACCATCAGATACTTATAACACTGTAGATTTTCAAATAATCCCATTAAAATCGAACACTGAAGGTAATCATGTCAAATGTATAGAGCTACTACGTGCTAAATGGGTTAGCAATAAGTTTGCATTGAACATGAAATGACAAAATTGGGCTGTGTCTTGTATCTGGCTTAAAAGTGCTCCGGAATATTCACGCATAGAAAACAGCTAACAAAGAGCTGATATCTCAAATTATATGGTTATCGATATAAATTATATCTCCTTTCTCTGGCTGTAAAAGTGCATGTATTTGTAAACATGGCTGGTGAGTCAATGTTATTATTCGTCATGCAAACCTTACAAAATCTTGAATTCGCAACATTGATAGACGGCAAAAACAACATATTTTAAAGGTTTTGATGTACACTAGATATGTGCAACAGCATGGATTCCTGCAAATAAAGCAAATAGCCCACCACATTATATTTGTCCTTTTAAACTTACCTCGTTTTCTGGTATCCGAGCAAACGGCGTCACAGCAAGTGCAAATGGTATGTGACATGACTTGAGCATGTCGGACGTGCAGGGGATATTGTACATGGTGGATCTGATGAACCGCGGGTTACAGTTTCCTGTAGGAAGACAAAATATTTAGCAGCTGTCTACAAAACACACATTTTTCATGAAGTCCATTACGCTAACAGCAAGATACACCCCCCCACCGCAAGGGCAAATAAACTAGGCAGGGATAGAAACTTACATGTATGTAAATTAGTCAGAATAATGATACAAATAATAAAATTTGACCCAAAATATGAAATTTTTTCTAGCCCTTAGGATTCCTCAAACATTGGGAGTAATGTCTTGGGTTAGCAGACTATCCCTGCCATGGGTAATATATTTACATTAATATACTAGTTAGTATTAAACTGATTATTTGGAACCGTTCCCAAGTAAAACAGTATTTGTACCTTGATCTTGCACTGAGAATTCTGTTGTAACCAAAGGTGGAACCGTTCCTTTTGTGTTTGTTTGGAACAAACCGCTTCGGTTTCTGCGGTCATCATCGATCACTTGGATCTAGAATAGTTAGTAACATTAGCAATACAAGGCCTACATTTGTTTGTTTTCTTTAAATTGTAAAATAATAGAATATCTCCGAATAAATTGGAATACAGAAGACAGAAGCCAAAATAATAAATGCCTGTGTTAATTACTGTACCGACACAGTGACTGGAAATACGTACTGGACTAGGCATCTGATCCGGGTCAAGCTTGCGTGGCTGCTGTGGCTGAATTTGTGGTCGCTGGCTTCCTGTTCCAAATTGCTGGTACTGCTGTCCCCCGAAACCCTGAGGTCCAGCTGGCGGACCACCAGGAAACTGACCCCCAGGCGCTGGTTGACCGCCGGGCTGAGGCGGCCCTATGGGAGGTGCACCGAAGCCACCAGGGGAGCTGTGTGGAGGAAACCCACTTGGACCCGTGGGCTGAGAGAAGTCTGGTTGCCCCGACGGACTAGGCGGCATCCCTACTCCCGTATTTGATTGTCCGTAACTCGTGGGTTGGGTGCTCGTAGGCGGGAACCCTTGGTACCCAGGACCAGCTTGTGGCCCACTGGACATGCTCGATGGCTGACTCATGCTAACAGGGGGCGCCCCAAACTGAGGTTGACCCGTGTTTGTGTGCGGAGGCCCCATACTAGGAGGAACACCAAAGTTTGATTGAGGAGGTCCCATGCTTGTTGGTGGGGCTCCATAGTTTGTCTGCTGGTGTCCCATATTGTTGGGGGGCGCGGGTGCATTCGCAGGAGCACCCATGCTGGTTGGAGGGGCTCCATAGTTTGTCTGCTGGTGTGCCATACTGTTAGCGGGCGCGGGTGCATTCGCAGGAGCACCCATGCTGGTTGGAGGGGCTCCGTAGTTTGTCTGCTGGTGTGCCATATTGTTGGGGGGTGCGGGTGCATTTGCAGGTGGACCCATGCTGTTTGGGATTTGGCCTCCCATGGACTGTGGTTGAGGAGGTCCCCTCATAGGTGGGGCAGCACCACCTTGATTGTAGCCACTTTGTCCACCCTGAAATAGGATCTCAAAACTTGCAAAACATATCAAAATACTATATTTAACTTCGAGACTTCCATTGTATGGAAACAACACATACTGTAAATCATAATATTACTGCGCCTATAATGAAATGCGAATCCTAGATTGTGGACATAAACGCAACAAAAAATAAAATGCAACCGATCATGCCTCCATTCGAGTTGTTTAGACATCCACTCAGTAAATGTGCACCAATTAAATCCGACAGTATGTACATAACATGTTTTTAAGCATTAATATTGTGCTGGCGTTAATTCAATGACCTACAGTGTCTGAAATGGCCATTGACACAGTGACACGTCGTACAGTTCTGACTTTTGTCATTGCGTTTACCTCCCTCTTGGGAGTGAAAGAACTCACCATGGCAGGAGCTGGTCCCCGTGGGTCGATCTTCATTCCACCAAACTGGCCTGTGGGTGGCGCGGGCCCGCCCATACTGCCGGGTGGTGGTGGACCCCTCATCATTGGGGCCTGCGGGCCTCCTACTGGGGGTGGGACTCCCATGCCAGGTCTGGTTGGAATGGAAGAGCTCAATTGAAAACTCAAAATACTGTGCACTGACACCACATCACAATTACCATGCAGCGACGCTAAACAATAATAACAGATAAAATATTTGCTAGTATTATGTGATCATACAGATAGGGTTTGAAACACTTGCAACAAAAAGATGCGTTAAAAGCTGAGTGCGAGATTAAGAAAATAATAAGGGTGTCATTCTCCATAGGCACAATGTTAATGGTGGTGAAATAGGTAATTTGCAGGGGGTCACATTTTTAACGTTGCACATTTTCAAATTGACCTCCTGACTTGGAACCCTGAAAAAAAAATATTTTAAAATTAATATCAAATCACAGCAAAGTTAAGAACCATCACTCACGGTTGCGCCCCTAATCTGATATCTCCTTGTGGTCCAGGTGGCCCGTTCTTAGTTGGACCGTTTTGAGTGTGCCTGGGTCCAGGTGCAGGTTGGGGTACATGCTTCATCAACTGAGGCTGTGGAGCTTGTGGTCCTGCACCATACTGCCCTGGAATGAACACAATCACAACATTCAGTTGTTGTAAATTGGGGCTTAAAGGCCACACAGACAATTGATTTATTTATTTTATAAGTTGTTTGCTTGTGTCCAAATAATATTGTACAATACTACTAACTACTCTAAAAAAAAACAAGTTCCAGTGAAAGGTTTTGGACCATTGTGACATCATTGCAATTCTATGAAAATTAGATATTTCACTACCTTTAACATTGGGCCTATATGGAGAATGACCCCTTTGTTATTTTCTTTATTTCGAACCCTGATACATAACATGATTGATAAATTCAAGTAAGTCTGTCGTTAAATGATTTGTATGCATTGGCCTAATAATATTATTATAGTATGGATATATAGGAGCTATATAAATGAGATCTTTATAACAACTGAATAAAAACATACCCAAAGTAATCGTTTCTAGAACTTAATATTTTGTTTGAATATAAATGTGTATCGCAATACGTATCGTATCTGAATTGTTCCACCAATACCCAGCCCTAATAAGATTGCAGTTCAAGAACTCAGGGGTTTAAAATATAAAACGCTAGTCCTATAGCCAATGGCTAGTGGTTTCTGGCTTGGACTACAGTGTACTCTGTCTAAACCGGCACACGTTGGGACCGAGAAAATATGCCGGATTATATGTTAAACATATAGCGTTTAGTGCGCAGCATATCAATATAGTGAACTGAAGAATTATACCCGTTTTACAGTATGTTAGTTCTGTGCTATTTTATATTATTCACTGACAGGACTAGTGAAAGTTGGTAAGGACTAGTACATTTTTCACCTCACTGGTCCTGTTCGGCTAGGGCTCGTTTCAGTTAATATTTTAAACCGCTGAGAATATAAGAAAAACAATTTAGTTTGAACTATAGAGAAATGTTGACTGTACACGATTACGAAATACTGAAAAAGAAATTAACTGTGCACAAACCTGGGGGTCCTGGGGGTCCAGGCTGTGGTGGGGGAGCCTGGCCATTGTGGTTGTACACGTTCGCCGCTGATGATGGGGGCCCCGGGCGCTGAAAGCCTCCCATGGGCGCAGGTTGAGACGAAGCCCCGCCCTGGTTATAGCTGTAGTTGTTGGGATACTGCGCACTCATGACCTGTATTCTTCACAACTTAACTTCATCTAAACGCTGTACTTCATCTACAAGGAAAATGTGAAATGTCACTTTTCCACTCAAGCCAACGCTCATATTTCCAATGGTCAGTTTCCGCATATAGTCACTAGCTAGATTTACATCAGTAAACCACTAAGATAATATGCTCCATATATTATTGATGAATGTTACTCAAACAAAATATGAAAAACATAAAGAAAAAATGTAGTTGAAGTGTGATTTTCAAAATACATACAAAAATGGGGTCGCCAGCAGAATGTAAACAGAGACTGTGAGGGATACCTTTCAGGCGTAGAAAACAAACATATTGCGAGTCGAAAAGCAGTTTTCAAAATGTTCAACCCTAACAATATACTAACTGTTAGACAGAGAAGAGCGACTGTCTAATATATCTAAGGAGAACCAGTGTATGATCTGACGGAGGAATCTCAAGCTGTTATAGAAATAGTTAATATTAAATATGGCAGTTGTGATTGTGTGCACATTTGCTTGTAACTTTCACTATTCCATAAATATGGTCTACAATTCGTAACTAATTAATACTAGTCATGTGTATGTACAGCGCTAACACTGAGCTGAAGTAGGAGGATACTGCAAATACACCAAATCAGAAAGCTATCACTATATCTAATATATCATAAATGACCAAGTTACCGGATATAAAACGTGGCTAATTTGTCAACAAGAACTCGACAAATTCATAAGTCTAATAAACTTGTAACCCATAGGGATAAGCAATTTGGTGTAGGTTAGTATCCACTATTAATGAACATTAGGTCAGATTCAATAATTCAATTAGGAAAGCTTTTCGCTAGACATGTAAATGGGAGTCGTGTTGGAACGAATCACAGAGTACAGCCTACACTGGCTACAGGACAGCTGTCAAGTCCAGAAACTATTTGCAGAATACACAGCCTCTCGTTACATGATTTCTCTGGATTTTGTCCTAATCTAGAGACTCCCTAGTAGGAACGATCTCTACTTACCTACTTCTGATATCACAAATGTGAAAATAAGTCTTAGAAACTTGCTAAATGTTGGCAAAAGTGTGAGTCTAATGCCACGTACGGAAAGCCAACATGGACTTCCTGACATGCGTAGCACGTGCCACGTAAGCAGGAAATGGCAATGAGTTGTATTGTGGGAAGAAAACAAAAATAATATACTACTTAGCAAACAACTTATTAAATTTGTATTCCAATAAGTCTAGGGCGAACATATTTATGAGAGGTTGCTGCGAACTAATCAGATTAATAACACACATTTTGGTAAACGCATCGAAATGAAAAGTGTCGACCTTCCGCACTTTCTCACGAAATCCCAGATACCACCCCCCCCACACACACACAGACACTTCTAATATTTTAATATTTACTAGTCAATAGGGATATACTTTCAATTTGCTTTGAGCAGACGATCTCTACCAGGGACGCTCTTTACGTCGAATGGTGTCAATATGTATCTATAGACAAACTTTATATAGATCTAGGGTTTTGGAAACAACAGCTCTTGGTTTGCGTTCCCCCACCCCATCTGCCCATCACCCTGGAATCCGCTGTCCATAATATCATTATCAACGTTGACACTTCCAAGCTGTCGGTGTCGGATGTTATCAATATCAGTGATATCTGTCATTCTATGGTGGCTGGTTTTGGCCATTTCGCTCTGGCGAGCATATACAGTATACAGTGTACGAAATCGTGGGAATGACCGAAATTGGCCACCATAATTTCAAGCCTACCATTATACTGTATATAATATATTATCGTATTGTACACATGCTCAGTCTGTCTTTTACTACCCTCACGTCCATGCACACGCCCCGGTACTTTCGCACGATCTATACACAGTATACGATTACCTTACGAGTTCCAGCGTACAATAGCAATGTGGAATGCATCTCCGCTGCTAGGAAATTCTGATCAACTGAATTTGACACCCACGATTTCACTTAGCATAGTGCTAACGCTTGCAGCAGCGTTAACGTTGTTTGTGTGTTGCCTTCCACCAACAGAGGAGAAACGTGCACCTCGACCATCATCGGAAAACATCAAATGCGATTTTAATCTTGGATATATCGTTTGCAAGGAGCCCGGAAAAGACCGTGGATTGCCGATTATTGTATGGTGGACAACTCTTTTCTATCCACACAATGGTGATAAGTATCTGAAGTGTGGCGACGTATCTTGTTATGTCACAACCAACCGATCCTTTGCTCTTAGTCCGGATACACGAGGATTCGTGTTCTATGGTACTGGCATTAACGTGGAAGATTTGCCTTTACCGAGACTCCCTCGTCATGAATGGGCGCTGTACCACGAAGAGTCGCCATTAAACAAATACATCCTGTCACACGAATCATTTATCAAACTCTTCAACCACACTGCAACTTTCAGGAGTGAATCTGACTTTCCTCTAACAAGTCAGTTTATATACCGCATGAACTATTTTACAGAAAGGCAGCCTGTGCCGTTGAAAGTAAAGAACGAGGCAAAAGTAAAAGAAAGTCTGGCCCCAGTTCTGTATGTACAGTCAAACTGTGAGGCTCCTTCTGATCGAGATCGCTATGTAAAAGAACTTATGAAGTATATCAACGTCGACGCTTATGGAGAATGTCTACACAACAAGGATTTTCCAAAAGGTTTACAAAATCTTTCGAAATATGAAAATCACGAATCTATTGCTGATCTTGGAGTTAACAAATTTAACGATCTAATTGCCCGGTACAAATTTCATCTTGCATTTGAAAACGCTATCTGTAAGGATTATATGACCGAAAAGCTCATGCGAACAATATTTGTTGGATCTATTCCTATTTATCGAGGCTCTTCAAACGCTGTACAGTGGATGCCCAATAACAAGACCGTCATTATGGCCGACGATTTTGCCAACCCCAAAGCACTTGCAGCATTTATTAAGAAAATTGACGGGAACGACACCGAATACGAATCGTATATAAAATACAAAATAAACGGAGTTACAAACGAATTTTTACGCGATCATCTGAAAAAGCGAACTTGGCACCCACATTCTATCGATGGTACTGAAAACATGCTGGGCTTCCAATGTTTAGTATGTAATAAAATACATGAACGCATAAACAATGAAAAGTCTCGGGAACGGGATCCATCTACCGATTTACTCCCTCCAAAGATGGCGGATGGTTCACATATGGGATGTCCTCAGCCTCGTCCATCTGTTGGAGACTCCGGGGGAAATTTTAAACATGACACGTGAGATTGGCTTTGGTCCTGTACAGTACACACACACACACACACACACACACACACACACACACACACACACACACACACATATTATACTAGTACATACTAGTATAATATTTTACTAACTACATACCATATCTGCATACAGTGTATGTGTGTCTGTTTTATTAGTGTATGTATTCGTATAGTTATGAATTCATTTGACTAGATACTTGTATGATAATGTCTGATTACTGTTTTTACAATACCATAGTTTTACATAAAACAATATGTTTGGTGCTACATGTGTATTGATCCCATGATGCATTCGTGTATGGTTACAAACAGCAGCTGGTAATGTTATCTATCATGCAAAGAGGCAAGGTCGCGGACTAATAAAGCCTACAGATAAATTCGATATATGTCAGAGTTTATCTGTTGGGCGTGGCTAACTTGAACTTGGTCTACGCTTGCACAGTCCGTGCATACGGCACATTTAACTGACATGCTATGCTCAATTTCAATCATTCTGCCGCAGACATTCCGCTGAAAGTTTGTTCCAATAAAACGTAATTTCATGATAGTAGATTAAGATTGACATTGCATAATAAAGAGCTATTGTTTGTCTCAAATTCTCAATTATAGTTTTTACAAATAGAGGTTACAAACTTGCACGCTCGTCATAGAACACATAGTTAGATATGTAGATGCATCGATTTCTTCTCATTGGCTTCTGTGAAAAGTTATGCAATATTCAAATGATTAATTTAAAAATCAATGTTTTTCCTTATTTTCTTTACTTCACAGATATTTAGCCGAATGGGTGGAGAGATATTGGCAAAGCTTTGATGATGCTCAGAGTGTCCGAGACATGATCCTAGCAAACGAGACAAACCCTCACAACCACCGGAACTATCTACATACGTATTTAAAATCCACGGACACTTGAATCTTCAATAATAGTTTTAGTATACTATTACTATTACATGTATATTATTACTATACAATATCCGCGGTTATTTTCTTAACGGAGAACCCTGTGTGTCACGGTGCTCTATTGAAGTACTGAATGTGATAGCCAGTGCACGGAAACGGGTCGATCGATAAAACGTATGACGTCACAACAGGCGTAGTCACGTGATAAACATTGTCATTGTCTATCCGAAGATAGAAAGACGACACAGGGAACCAGGTCGTATGTATACTAGCTTGCTATTGCATGTAGATATTCCCTGTACATAAGGAAGTATTCAAATGTAGGCTACTAGTATATTTAATCATATAATGAGAAGTAATGGGCTTTGGAAATATTATAAAAATGCATTAAAGGTATGTTCTCACGGACACTATTTTGAGCTGTATTTATGTCGTTTTCCTATTAGACAGGACTAGATCGGAGAAAGATATACATTGTGTCGGCTAATATTGATAGTATGCAGCAGCTAGTTAATATAGCAACTCGCCTAAGCTGCAGTAAAATATCGATGGCCGCTCTGAATGAATGGCATGGATCAATTCATCGATACCGCATCGCACAAACAAATGGATTCAAGGGAATAGATAGGCTGCACATCAGCTGAGGTTTTAGTTGTTTTTTAACCAACAGAAGTCGGCAACACGATCCGGTACTGCAAACTAACACGCTATCCTGACAAATGTGTGCACGTCGACCCATCTTATTGTTACTTTGATCAATATCAAGCATTAAAATCAAAATAAATTGTTCGTGGATTATATACATCAAGAAGGTATACCACTGCTTTCAAATGGTTCCTATTATATATAGACCAAGTAAAATGTTATCCTAATATTTTAATCGATTACAATGTTTATTTATTTATGTTTATCTCGCCATGTACCATCTCCAATCCTTGTTTATTTGTTTGTTTATACGTTTAAATACATTAGAAATACGACCACCTCCGTGGCTCGGTGGTTGGAGCGTCGGCCCGGAGAGCGGAAGATCCTGGGTTCAAATCCTCGGCCGTGTCATACCAAAATACATTAAAATATGATACTTGCTGTTTCCCTCTTTGGCGCTCAGCATTAAAGGGATAAAGCAATGACTGGTTGGCTCGGAGTCAGTATAATGTGTCTGAGTGGAGTATGTTCTATCTGCTAAATGATCTTCCAGTGAACTAGCACTATAAAGACTGGTGAAATGCCCAGACTGGCACAAGCAGTCATATACACTATACCACATGTACACTGCATACAAGCCGTGATATGAGCACGTTCTTGAAAGCGGCTTTAAACCCCAATTAACAACAACAACATTAGAAATACGTTAGTATTGTCACAGTTCGGTAACGTCGGGGTATTGTAGCTCAGAGTAACACAAGGCGACGATGTTGACAAGTATTCTTTAGTGAGATATGAAGACAAACAATAAATGAATAGACAATTAACTGGTACACGGAGCGGATGTCATTATGTCGCTGGATTCCGGGTCCTACCCCATTTGTCAGAAACCCACTTGTCAGACACTTAATTGTTAGACAGTTTATTGGTCAGGGTAATTAGTT
>JAULBO010120321.1:0-10437 GCA_032355325.1 Clypeosectus delectus | reverse complement strand
AACAATTTCCTGTTGTCCAGAAGAAATCGTGTTTACCGGGAAAGGACTCGGTCTCCTCGACACATTAGGTGACAGCGAGCTCCTAAATGGATCCTGATTGTCTACACATGCAATCTGAGATTATTGAAAGAGTTTAGCCAGCATTGGGTCGTCCCACGCAGCATTCCTGTTGCAACTTTTGTTGACTATAGTTAAGAATTTTCTTAGCTAAGAATGTTTCGAGAGTACGGGTCCTGACCTTTTTGATGATGTCAACTAATTTTTGTATTTCTAATTGTGTATTATAATCATCAAATAATAATACACATGATTGAGCGACACTAACAGAAGGTTGTAACATTGCAGATAAATGCATATGATGCTGCAATCAGGTCGTGTGAGTGCGTGCTGAAAACACAACCGGACAATGTGAAAGCATTATACAGAGTGGGAAAAGTGAGTATCGGGATAATGCCATTTTATCATTGACAAGGGTTAATATTGGCACTAGTCCTGTAGCCAAAGCCAAAATGTCCAGTGCTAAAGGTATCCTGAGGACTAGTAGAAATGTAAGATTTATTTGGCTTTTACTATATGTTATCATTATCAGGACTAGTGCTCCAAAAAGTTAATATTAACTCCTGAATTTGACATATTTTATCTGTGCAAGCATGGTGCTTTGTAATTGTTAATAATTGTAAAATGTATACTAGTATATGCTGAAATTATACTAACAGTCGTGGCTAAGTTTGTAAACTGATTAAAATAATTAACAAGGATAAAATTCTTGAATAGTTTGTAGTATATTCTTGGTTATGAGTTCACTTACCGGTATTCTCTTTACAACACGTTTCTGATGCAGGCCTATGTTACCAAAGGAGATGCAGAGTTAGCTTTACCTTACTTGAAGAGAGCTTTAAAACTGGATCCGTCTTCCAAGGTAAGAGAATAATATTTTACATAGAGCAGTTAACGGTTCGCAGACGATTGGTGAATAATATTTTACATAGAGCAGTCAACGGTTCGCAGACGATTGGTGCTTGTGTTGTTTTACCAATGGCATGGTTTTCATAAATTGTGAAAATTATATATTATGTTAAAAGGATTTCCAGAACATCATTAAAATACTAAGGAAAACTGCATACAACCCCGACTAAAAACGTATTTTATATATAATGTCCAAATTGCAATTATCTGGCACCGAGGTTACTAAATGTTTCAAGTACAATTGCATGCTCAGACTCAAATATTATATGGAGATTTGTGAACAAATCCTTGAGTTGAGAATGGAATTGTGTTTAAAAAAAAGTTTAGTCACCTCAGGGCCTGTTAATGTTGTTTATAATCTACAAAAGCTCTTGAAATGTCCCACCAGTGACAGTCTTTACTTATCCAGATTTTACCTGCTTTTAGGATCCGTGTTCTATCTGAGATTTTTCTTTTTTTATTATTCTAAACAAAAAGAAAATCTCTTTTATACTGGTTGCATAATATTGTATGTTATACATGTATACATCTGTGATTTAATATCTTCATTATTGTGGCCATTTGCAGATCCTCCATGCAGAATTGTTCAAAGTTACAAAGAAGCTGAAAGCAGACACGGATTCCGAGAGGCAGATGTACCAGAGGATGATGGGAACGAGTCCAGGGTCTGCAGCAAGGAAACCCAATAATACAGCCGTGAGTAGCAAGAAATATCACAGAGAAACTTAAACCTACACCCAGTGTTCGAAATTACCGCTGGCCCGCTGGCCCGGCCATTTCTCCCAATGCTAAAGGTATGCTAAGGGCCAGTAGAAATTCATGTTTTTTGTAAACATTTGTTATTTGTATCATTATTCGGGCCAGTAAGTTTCCAGCGGTAATTTAGAACACTGCCTACACCAATATATAATTGCGACATCCACATAGAAGAATATGATGGCAAATCGGTGCTCAGTATGTGAATGTCTGCATGATTGCTAACTGTACATTATTTCGGTTTGCTTCAGTGGTGGAAGGTGCCGCTGATATTTGGAAGTGTGATGGCAGGGGTAGCGTCAGTGGGCCTGGCCGTGGCTTACAGGTACAGCCAACACTGATACTGACAGCCAACACTGACACTGGCAGCCAACACTGATAGTAAACAATGCCAGCCAACACTGATAGTAAACAATGCCAGCCAACACTGATACTGGAAGCCAATACTGATAGTAAACACTGACAGCCAACACTGATAATGTCAGCCAACACTGACACTTGACAGCCAACACTGATACTGACAGCCAACACTGACACTGACAGCCAACACTAATACCGTCCGCCAATACTGACAGCAAACACTGACAGCCAACACTGATATTGACAGCCAACTCTGATACTGATAGCAAACACTGGCAGTCAACACTGATACTGTCAGCCAACACTGATACTGACAGCAAACACTGATATTGACAGCCAACACTGATTATGTCTGATACTGACAGCCAACACTGATATTGACAGCCAACACTGATATTGACAGCAAACTCTGATACTGACAGCCAACACCGATACTGTCAGCCAACACTGACGGCCAACACTGATACTGACAGCCAACACTGATACTGGCAGCCAACACTGATAGCAAACACTGATATTGACAGTCAACACTGATATTGACAGCCAACACTGATATTGACAGTCAACACTGATATTGACAGCCAACTCTGATATTGACAGCCAACACGGATAGCAAACACTGGCAGCCAACACAGACAACACTTACAGCCACCACTGACAGCCAACTCCGACACTGACCGCAAACACTGATACTGACAGCAAACACTGACAGCAAACACTGATATAGACAGCAAACACTGACACTAACAGCCAACACTGACACTAACAGCCAACACTGATACTAGCAGCCAACACAGACAGCACTTACAGAAAGTGTTAACATCGTTCGTCATGCTCCAAACTCAACTGGCAAAACGTTCTGAATAGTTCTGAATCGAGAGAACCTGGTTTCGATTCAATATGAAATTCTTATGGTAAACTGTGTATTTATAGTTAATGTTACATGGTACTAAGACTAGCAGGAGGCATTTAGTTCTGTAACTAGTTGTATATTAAATGAGCTGCAGAAGCTGAACATTTCTGAAACAAATCTGAAATTAATGAACAAGCTGATGGCTGTGCAGGTCAATCTACTTTGAAGTGGAAGGTAATAATTAATCTAAACTAGTCTTTCAGAGGAACATGCACATGTTCAGGGAATTTCTCTATTTATGGAAAATGCCACTTTTGTAACAAGAATCTTTTAATCCAAAATTAGACCCAGGGCTTTAAAACGTCCACGGATATTTGAATTTTCAATATAATTTTCTTTCACTTCTGTGAGCATTTTATATTGTTTTACAATATCCGCTATTATCTTTCTTAACAGAGACCCCAGTGTGTCACAGTGCTCATTTAAAGGCATACTATCACGGCTTTGTTTACATGTTTCATTGTCTAACGTATTTTTACCTGAAAGTAGGTACAATTGATGTGTCTACACCAGCTACATTTTCGACATATCCCACTGGTTGTTAATATTTTCATATTTTAAATGAATGATAGCTACGTAACTATAATTATCTTGTCTTTAAACATCCTGAATCGGTATACTGCCGAGTTTCAATGATTAGAGTTATCTCCCTTAGAACATTAGACGATAGAAAATTGAAATAAAACGATTATTTGGACTTTATCGGAAATTGACTGCAATAGCATCTTACCTCGTACAGCAGGGAAACGATATTTGGACGTACAAAAGTGATTATATGTATGCTATGTGCATGTACTTTGCATTTCTAACTCCAATTCGCTCCAAAACGACAACTTAATCCGTGATAGTATGCCTTTAAATAAATTTACACCCCTTTCGTGAAACTCGAGCCTGAACAGCACATTTTTAAATGCTGACAGAAAAACCCTGAATAACTGAATGTCATCATTGGAAGAGAATATGAACGGCAACATTCAAACAACAGGAAAATTTATTGAGGACAACTTGTGTGGGGGCCCAACTACTGGAAATCCTGGTACTCGTATTCATATTGTCAACTGACAAACACAACTGATACATACATTATTTATCATCAAAAGAGTATTGTATTTTACTGTTTCTATTAATTTTATATCAACTTATAAATCTGGGTGTGAGCGCAACACTCTACCGACTTGGCCAAAGGGGTGAGCCCCCTGGCCGAGACCAGTAGGAGCATCTTATATCACACACGGCTACATTTGTACAACAGACGAAAAATATAACATAAACAATTCATGCGTGTGAAGTTCTAGATAAGGATAATGAGGTGAGAGATTATTTCGATATACATGTATATATATCTCCTTTTATCATAATTTTATAAGATTCTTGTCATTTGAGTCGATGCCATTTCCCTTTCCAATCAAGGATAAAATCTGTCTTATCTTTTGTACATGCTGTCATTGAAGAAAATATAAAATGCATCTTTTTTGTGTACTAGTTGCACACTTGTACTGTTTTACTGTAATGTTTTACAGTGCTGTAATCCAAATCTGACCTACTGTAAATCATGAAATTAATGCGAAAAATTATATGTACCTACAGTCGCATTTAATTGATGTACATTTACTGAATGGATGTTAAACCAACATGAATGGAGGCATGATCGGTCGCATTTAATTTATATTGCATTTCTGTCTAAAATCTAGGTGTAGCATTAAATCATAGTCGCAATAATATCATGATTTACAGTATCTCATCTCGGCTTTGAAAGATGAATTTTGTTTCTATGTCCCATGGAACACAGCCGAGTAAAGTAAGACACTATTTAAACAAAATTATGTTTCATCTTGAAACAAACGTTTCCTGGTGTGAACTGCTCGCCAAACACAACACAGCCTGTTTGGCAATGTTTGAACATGCATCTCCTTGCAAATATTTGTTTGCACCCTTCATATATCATGAATCCCGATATCTATCGCAAATGTCAGGTATGCAATATAAAACAAGCCAACCAAAACTTCACCCCAACAATTATTGTTGGCTTTGTTTGCTAGTGTAGACGGTGCTTTAGTAAAAGTGACTCGGAATCTTAATGTTTTTTGGGGAAAAAAAGAAGTGATGATATTACTCCATGAACAGTGATTTAGTTCCTGCAAAATGAGCTGTTATCGATAAATCAGGGGTTAATATCGGCACTAGTCCTGTAGCCAAAGCCAAAATGCACAATGGCAATGCTAAACGTACCCCAAGGACTGGTAGATATTTCCGATTTATTAGGCTTTTACTATATGTTATCATTATCAGGACGAGTGCTCCAAAAAGTGAATATTAACTGCTGTAAATGAGCTACCGTAATTTCACCACGTTGGTTTGTAAACTTTGGCTGTATGCAGATTGGTTCTTTGCCTGATAGGTGTGTTTGCTTTGCTACCAGTAGTCCTTCTACTCATAATATGAATTACCGTATCTAGTCATATTATAGAACAATATTGGAGTAAAGGGAAATAACTTGATCATGTCCTGCTTTTTTAGTATAGAACCCAGGTTAAGGTGGACTCTCACGGTGCGATTTGTAGCAACAACTTGTAGCACCCATGAGAACCCACGAATCGTACCAATTCCAAGTCGTATACTACAAGTCGAAAGCCAGTCGATCTGAATAGAACATGTCCTATTTCATACTACATGTATGATGTAGCTACAAATCGCACCGTGAGAGTCCACATGTAGCACATTGTAAAACAAACACATTTTGAATGCCCAGGAAATTAGCAGATTTATGAACAGGTCAATTGTGAGGAAATGTTATCGCCCGTTAGTGGCATAATACCATTACTTCTTTATTGTCCTCAATGCATAAAAATTGTGTTCGAGTACGTTTAATTTCAAAGATCTCATTTTAATTGGTTTCTTTTATTGTATTTATTATTTTGTTATTTGAAATAATACATTGAATAATTATGTTTTACCTTTTCAATAGAATGTGTAGATTACAAGCAGCTACTTCTTAACATTAAGCCATAAATAGTTCGCTGGTTCACCATGTAATCAGTCAGATATGTACATGATCATCATCCAGGGTTATTAAATAATTAATGTATAGTTGACATAACGAGTGTTGGAAATTAGGCTGTGCACTAACTTCCTTCATACTGCAAGGCCTCTGGAGATCCCTTCGAGAGAGACGCCCTCGAGAGATCCCCTCGAGAGAGAGACGCCATTACAAGCACTCCAGGAAGAGAACCGTTACTATTTGGGACCAGTCGAGAATTATTTCATGTTCGGATGATTGTATGTAGCATTTTGTATGGCATGAAGATTTCCCTTCTGCGTTATGCTCTAATCGAGGTTGGAATACTGTTGTTACGACATATTGTGAGGAAGAGCTAATTGTTTGTCAGGTTGTAAATTGTTTCCTGTGTGATTGTGAACTGTTATATATATGGATTTGTGATTAAATGTGTGATATCCTCCAGTCTCTGTGTCCATAGTCATAATTATTATATCATGCCCTCATGGAATAACGCAAAAGACAATAAAATAATGACTGTAAATCAACTGAACATCAAAGAACACTTACTAGTATTCCAAAAATGAACAAGGGAACAAGCTCACTTGGCAAATTGAATAATATAAATTGTTGATTAATGTGCAGTCGATCTCTACTTATATGCGATACAGGTACACAATCAATTAATGGAGGCGGCCATTCTTCACAAAACGGTCATGTATTGGGAGAATAACCATCTCTCATTCAGAGATGAGGAGGAATGATGATTTGAATCCTGTTCAGGGATGAGGCCAATATAGTCACGCCATTTGTAGTCGCCTATCCACACCATGAACTAGATAATGGATTGGACTGAACACTTGCCAGACGTAGCACATGTATGGGACAAGCTGGGGTGGGCAACATGGTCCCATGCTGCTCGACACTGATGCCCGAGGTTATGAAACCTTTTTCATGCTCAACTCAAAATCATACTCGAGCTCTGAAGTACATTTATCGAAAAGGTTTCCTGTTTGACCCGGTGAAGAGCTTGCAAATTTAGACGTTTCCGTGTCTTGCCAACAGCAGCTTCGAATGTCTGGTCATCATTACAGTCATCATAACAGGCGACGTTTGTCCAGGTGTGCATGCCAAGTGCTTTCCAAAATTACTATTTATAACAAGCTAATCTATTCCACTGATGTATTTCATTCCATATCTATTTGTTGAGTTAAACAAAATCAGTGTCACATTTTAAAACCAGCAGTGTCCTATCACAGGCACTTGAAGCAGGCAGTATACTAGTATGTAGTTTTAATGAATCTTTACCACAAATATTGTATTAGTTTTTTTTAAAATATTTATTGGTGAGTTTTCCAAGTGTTTAGCATTCTATAGATAGATCTATTAAATATGTCGTTAGTGGGTGGCTATTTAAAAATCTTTTAATTTTTTTTAATACACATTTCTTTTTTAGAATGATAAAAACTTGGATAACCCACAAAATATATTGAAAAGAAACTAAAAATATATTTGTGTTAAAAATTCATTAAAACCAAATGTATGTGGTCATTTTAACCAGCAGTGCCATATTAACCAGCAGTGTCGCATTTACCAGCAGTATTGCATTACCAGAAGTGTCATATTAACCAGCAGTGTCACATTAACCAGCAGTGTCACATTAACCAGCAGTGTCATATATTAGCAACCCTGCAGTGTTGCATTAACCAGCAGTGTCACATTAACCAGCATGTCACATTAACCGTTAACAGTGTTACATTAACAGCAGTGTTGCAACCAGCAGTGTTATATTAACAGTCACATTCACCAACAGTGTCGCAATAACAGCAGTGTCACATTAACCAGCAGTGTCGCATTAACCAACAGGTAGGAATTAATGAACCGGTCTGTGACAATTTTGTATATAACAAATCTTAAATAATGAGGCAAGATCATACTTGCATACATGCTCTACCTACAGCGCTCGACATTCCAGTCTCATACTTCCAGTCTACACGCTGTAGGATATGGGCCAATGTTTACATTTTGATTAGACCCTCTGGTGAGAATTTTTAAATTCTATAATGTAGTCTACTTGGTTGGACGTCACATCGAAGTAGGCTACATATATCTTTGGATAGGAAATAAGTTTAAGTAACAATAAAATATTGTGAAACAAATGGTGGTTTCAGAATATATGATCTTGCTTCTTTAAAGTTCTCTTGTTCGAAAAGCAGGGGTCGGCCGACTCACGGGTGTGATCATATGTCTAGTCTAAATATAGTAACAACCGTCAAAACAGCTGTTTACGTCTGTAATGTTTTATAGTAATCTAATATTGTTATGATTTAACGCTGACCCGACACTTCACGCAGCAATTAGTGTTAATGCTGGAAAAGAGATGAACGCGTGTAATTGATCTTGGGGCGATTTATTTCGCCTGACTAGTGGCGAACAATCGCTGAAGAAAGCAAATTTACAGTGGATTTGTGTCACATGATCACTCACGGAACCCCCGACTCTTAACATCCGGTTGAACTGTATGCAGCCACGATAAGAAGTAGTTCAATAATAATCTGAGATGTGTTTTTTTCTTGCGACACTGTCACAATGAAAGAAACATTAATAGTTTTACAAATGCTCATAACTTGCAAATAGAAATTAATAATCGTATGTAATTAACCAAATGCTACTGTATTTACTACGCTTTCTTCTATTGACCTTTGCAGAGCTTGAATTTTATGTATTCATGGGCGACAAAAATATGGTGCCGACAGAGGAGTCGATGTAGAATTATATTTTTGCGCGTCTCTGTCCATTCCTTCAACTCCCGAAAGCATAGCTAAGTCATAAAATTAACGAATGATCTGCCACGGCTTTCTGATAGAGTTCAGACTGAGTATTTCTCCCTTTTTTAGATGGAGTGTCCACATTTAGAAGAAAGCGCAAGAATAACCACAGCGCCCTCTGTGAAATGTGAAAATAATCCTTCAGACTTTTCATGTTCGGGTACGTATTTTAATGTTTTCCACGTAAGTATACTCTGTGCATGAACTATCAATTCATTAATATAGCATCACCAACAATTTCGTGTGAATAACTTTGAAATGTTCTTATGTCAACGCGATAAGGTCGGTGGTGCAAGCAGCAAGGGCCATGTGCTTTGTGTACGAAATGTTCACTGTTGTAAACAGTAAAGGCAGCAAAATTAAATAAAGTGAGCATTTAATTTATAGACATAGTTATTAATGTGCACTATTCGACGGTAATATTTGTATGCATTTCGGTCAAATAAATACACGTTAGGTATGTATATGACGATGAGGACAGCACAGTTTCCTTGTTTAGCATGATGTTGACATTCTGCGACATCCGTCTGTCAAGTAGGATTGTCTGTCAGAGTCTGTGCGGTGTATTCATACACTGTGACTGTCTCGAACAGCGATTCTTTGTCAAGGCGCACAGTGACATAATCGTTTAGACATTTGCCATACTTTATTTATATAAACCTAGAAGCGTTCCCTCGCTATGGTAGATTAGTCAATCATATTTGTTTAGAAAGGCACACACATAAACTCGATTTTAGTGTACTTTGGTAGACAATGTAAATTTGTTTTTATTTTTAGAAATAACCTATAGACTCAAAAGAGTATGGTAAGATTTCTGCGTTAAGATTACCACAGTGGGAGTGGTTGGCTGGGGTGGTTTTGAATAATTATATACTTATCATTATTGATTATAAAGTGAAAAACCTGATAACTGAAATTGAAAGCTCTTGGCTGGCTTCTGATGACAGATGATATTAAAATAAATATCATTTCTAGATATTATTACCCGAGTGTCTTTAGATATCGATAGTCAATATCCTGCATTTGGGATAAGCATTGTATTATGCGACCCTTTCTCTTTATCATGCAATATCAATCTTAATCGATGATCACAAAATTAAGTACGTTAATAGTGGAGAATGTTTGCGGCAGAAGGAATGAAATTTAGCGCAGAAGTGTGACGTTACATCTGACGAAGCGATTTACGCAAAGGAGAGCCAAGACAATCACTAGCCTCGCCCAACAGATAAACTCTTGACAGATATCGAAAATATCTGTAGGCTAAAGTTATTAGTCCGAGATTTTGGGATTTTAATTTTGATAGGCACTAATCTAATCACTGGATTACCAATGTATATATATATGCCTGGACTAATTTCTGTTGAATACTTCGGTGATTACACATGCTTCCTTGATCACAGCACATGTGATTTTAACAGTATCCTAGCTGTGAGTAGGATCGGAGGTCGGTGAACTTATTAAGTCGCAATTGTTTTTATTTTTTTTACATTGTTGGACAACGTGAATTTAACTATTCGTGATTGTACCATAATATTAAATTTCCCTTGAATTTGATTGGTCGAAATGGCTGCAAAATGTTGGGTTAATCGCAGTAACCTCAACAGAAATATCAAAGAACA
>JAULBO010120210.1:0-10437 GCA_032355325.1 Clypeosectus delectus | reverse complement strand
TTGCTAACTAGTAACAC
Organism: Clypeosectus delectus; assembly: GCA_032355325.1. Classification (NCBI taxonomy): domain Eukaryota; kingdom Metazoa; phylum Mollusca; class Gastropoda; order Lepetellida; family Lepetodrilidae; genus Clypeosectus; species Clypeosectus delectus. The sequence continues at coordinate 10,420 of JAULBO010120210.1, read as the reverse complement.
GCGTAAGAACAGTGTAAAATCGGCAACTTTAGTGCTAATTACAGCATGGCTTCATGTTTTACTCGATGCCAGATAATGGCGGACAATAAATCTATACTGGCACTTCGTGTATTACAGCAAAATGTTTATGTGCATTTTTTCTTAATTAGTGGTCTAACTTGAAAGTTGAATATAACCACAACATTTTGTATAAATCTTTGATCTAACCCACTCGTTGATAAAAGTAACACAAGTTTGAGGCAAATCCTTGGATTTGTGTTACTTTTACCAATGTATGCGATACTGGTAAATATAATTTGATAGCAAAATTGGAAAGAGGTACTGGAAAACTAAGGAAAACAGCGAGTGCAGAAAGTGAACATTTTTACAATTTATATTTTGGTACCCACCTTACAATGTTTAAATCAAATTTATATTAATCAATGCCATTGTCATGAACAATGTCATCCTAAAGTAACTGTGAAATTATAGATAAAAAAAAATACAATAAAAATGTACATGATGTATGTCAAGTTCCATTTTTTTTTTTTAAACATGCATGTCTAGTAGTCACAGTGTAATGAACAGGCAGTCCCAATAAGTGCAAAATTAGGAAAACAAGTCAATGGAAATCTTTCAGATATATAGTATGTTTAATGCTATGGCATATGAAACGATGCAGACTTTTGGCCAAAAGTCCAGACTGGGTGAAAAGACAAGGAACTCTCTAGTCTAGAATAATTATTGTTTGAACAAGACTAGAATTAAAATCAAGGAGACACATGTATCAAACATGTCTATGTTGATGGATACATTTGAATGATTGATAGTCGATGCACACATGAACATGATATTATCATTGATATGTGTTCACAAATATTTGTATATTTCCATAATTTGGCAGTGACAGTTGGAGAACCACAGTTGGAATAGTCAATTATATTATAGTAACAGTTTACTAAAGGCTAGCCAATATAGAAAAAAATAAAACCTATAAATTGATTGTCTGTGTGATTGTTATTACTAGTATTATAACATGAAGATAAACATTAATATTGTTGGACTAAAAGAAACATCACATCGATCAGATATTAACCCAGTAGATTCAGGTATACTAAAGTAGGTCACGGTAAATGGTGGTATGTGGCCAGATTTTGAATATTACCTCATGAACATATTTAATAACTGTTAACATGTTATACTAATTGCACACATTTAATGTCTTTAATAATACACATATTGTGACTTGTCAGTCAATTTCATCACCGTCAACAAGTGGCGTGGGCATACTATCTACATCATTCATCAAATGACCTCAATTTTGAAACTAAGTCAGCATGGCTACCTTATTTCCTCCATCAAAATGATTTCGGCGTTTGCGGAAGAAATTAATATCCAATACTGTCGGTACATGTGGGTACACAAGGTAACACTTCATCATGAGGTAACACTTCATCAAAGGGGTTACCCCGTGATGTCTTCGTCATCAAATTAGAGAAACGGACAGCACAAGGGAAAACCCCAGTAAAGTCTTCCAAGTCGTCAACTAAAATGCAGACATGGCTTCGACACATTTACGAAACGAGGCTGACAAACTTTGGAATGCTGTTTTGTTCACCAACTTCACAACAAAACGGGCACATATTTCGTGTTTCCCACATGACAGCATGGTTCATTGTTGTGAGTACTTACCGGTTACGTACTTTTCGTCACCAACTTTGCCGCAATCGGACTGGATAAATTTGCAGGATACGTAGTGGCCACGTCAAAATACACCACCAGCGTCACAAGCTTCAACAACAAGCCGCACCACCAGGGAAATATTCTGTATTACTCCGCAGTAGTGACGTTTGGAGACATTTCATTGGTTGATATTTTTGTGATGACGTCATTCCATCTGAGTGATGACGCCTGCTGATTATCGTGGAAAATGTCTTTTCATGACCGATATCATTTATCATCGATGTTATAGAATCGTATTTATAAAATATTATTTAGTTCACACACCGTTGGATAATTGATACGTCATTTACCTGCCACTTATTAAAACTGGCGACGGTGAGTTTATTACTGTTGCACTATTTATTTCCGTGAATGCAATGATAAAGTGCTTTGTCCCTCGGAGAATGGAAGGGTCCATGAACTTGAGAGGGGTTGGGTATATTTCGTACAAATCTCAATATCTCGTCAAATTATCATTAATCAAACAGTAAACTGTAAAAGAAATTCAAGGAATTATGATAAACAAATATTTATTATTTATTACAATGCATAATAACATTAGAATGAACATAGGGTGGGGACTGTACGTATTTATGTTATTAATTTAGTCAGAGACCTTCACTATATAAATATGGCAGCAGTGCATAATTATATACCTAGCTCGAGATTCCTCTAGCCTTCCCTGCTGACCATAAGATATATATATATATATATATATATAAAATAAGTATGGTCCGCCTGACCATACGCTTTTTAAAAAAAAGAGTGTATCTATGCATTATTTAGTGAGGAACTATATAGGGCCTAATTAGGCCTACATGACAAATTGTGTCTACTATAGTCTATATAAAGTGATGCTATATCTTTATTTTATATTTGTATACGTTGCATGTATCCAAAGATAATTATATAGAGCTCAAGATTAAATTACAAAGGTTATGCAGAATACTAGTATGTTCTCGCTTTTTACATTGTAGAATCCATGCATCTATAGATCACATTGAAAGCACAGTTAGAGTATGCATGTCAACCGGAAAAGGTGCGGGTTTGATTATTAGTCACCAGCTCACCAGGAAGGATGTATATTTCGAACAGGCAGCCGGGTTACTACAGTACTTATACTAGTCTACTTGCCAAACACACCATATTATATATACTTTAGATAGATATGTATCTACATGCATATGTATATACAATCTTCCTCCTCATCGATATACAATTAATTACGTATGAAGTATAGGCCTATAGATCTAACAATTAAATATATCGTCAAAGTACAGTGTACATATAAAACGGGGCTTTCTATAGCATTTATTTATAATATACATGTAAGCGGACCTGCCCGTACGTTTGCAAAGTTCGTCAGACATGACGTTGTTTCGTCGTCACAATGAGTCTGCGACGTCGTCTAAAATAAGACGTCATAAAGTTAGCGTATATTTTACAATTAAAGGACTATAATTGTTATTTAGGCTACAGTAACAACTAACACAGTAATGGTATGGTACGTACCACGAACAGTATATAACACTTAATTATGTTTTAATAATTATTGTTTGAGTAATTTAAAATAGGCATGATCATAATTACTAATAGATCTACAGGGAAAGTTATGTCAGCGGAGTGCGGCGTCTGCAGGCAGACGTTCGATCATGACTGTGCGCAATCTTGCGTTGCGTTCAGATACTAGTATAACGATTCGAAGAGTCAATCCGCTGCCGTTCCTGCAGACATGATGCGATTAGAACGAATTCAATGGTCATGTACTGGAGCCACTGCTGCAATTTGTCCAAATTACAACATCTCTAAAAATGACAGGTATATAATTATTATGCTAATTTTAATATGAGCAATAATATATTATATACCTGTCAAACAAATAAACATTACAATGTATAGACTATATATAGCTGGTACTAAAAGTACGTACTAGTATAGTATCATCTAATGTTGGTGTCTACAGTTATACACTTAATGGCACTTAATTCTGTGTGTTTCATGCTCCATTTCGTGCCGTTTCGTGCCGTTCCGTGCCGTTTCGCGAAACGGAGTCCGTTCCGGTATTTACCCCAACCGTTATGATAAACATACTAATTTAGTAATATATTATATTATCAGTCACCGAATGTATACTACACCGTGTCACGGTTTTTTATGTCATGTGTGTGTGTGTGTGTGTGTGTGTGTGTGTGTGTGTGTGTGTGTGTGTGCGCGCGCGGCGCGAGTGTGTGCGCGCGGCCCGCGTGCGTGCGTGCGTGCGTGTTACAACTACATGTACGCATGTACATATTATTATTATGTACATGACGATTTGAATTTAAGATACTAGTACTTTGCAATGATTGCATGACCGCTTCAATCTGTATAATGAACATGTAGCTAGCCTTGTAGGGCATCATTATCTCCCCTAGCCCATGCACACGAAAATAGATTATAGGCCTATAATTATATACATTATTCAGTGTAAACAGCTGCCACCCGTACAAGACGGAAGCCTGCATGCGACCCTAGGTGGGTCCGGTCTGCCGGAATCGGCCACGTCGGAATTAAGGCGACCGGAAAACACTTAACACAACAACAACAACAACAATTACATGCAGCTCTTATTTTCAATCGATTAATTATGATATAATAATTCCAACTCATAATAGTAAATATAGCTATAGTAGGCTACTATAGTAGGCTACTATAGTATTTAGTTTTTATACGGAAAACGTAAAATGAAAGCGCATGCATGCACCTGCGACAAGTGACGTCTGTTTCATGAGAGTAATCATTATTAAGTATAATGCCTTTTTAAATTCTGCTTTTGTAAGTATATATACCGATGATTTAAATATTATGGCCTAGCTAGGCCGACATTTAAATAATTAATATACTGCAAAGCATGAATTCAATGCGAGCACAATATGAATACGAAATATGCCGCATTGTTTTTATGCGCGTTTGCCTATATAGCTCTCTCTCTCTCTATATAGTTGATGTTTAATATAAGCAACATGCATGAATGAAAGCATGATTGGTCGCATTTAATTTAATTGTGCCACGTTTATTATGTCTCTGACATGATATTTTTCTTCCCGGGGAAACACCCGATATGTGTCGATTGTCAAAATCCTGCCGCATCATGACAAGGATATTCTAACCTGTCACGTGTGTGCTCGTGACAGTCACATGACTAAACTGAAACGACAAACATTTATATTTTTCGTCTGCTGATATCTAACGCTATCTCGTCCATTTTACACTAGTCTAAAAGTCAGCTGTGAGCGTGGGAAGCATACTCGTGTGGTATTGGAGCTATTTCGTGACGGCTACTGCTTTACTAGTCTACCTCCGCGGACAAACTGCAGTCCAGTCCAGTGTCCAGTGTCGTCAGCCGGGCAAACTGCAACAGAACTTACAGTCATTGATTGCATTTCCACCTATTTAATATTCCAGGTAATATGATCAAATAATTAATTAAAAGGACTATACTTAGTCATTTTAAAATGGTACAGGTATACATTAATATTATGATTAATTATTGCAGTATGAATGATATCAAACAAGTAGATCTAGTCTTTCGCATTATTTATCACAATCACATCAGCCTCAGGGACTCGACCAGTCACCTGGGCTGCGTTCAATGACGCAAGCCGATTGCAAGCGGCTGACTAAACTGGGCAGTGTCTCAGGAGTCGTATGAACCGTACACGGATCAGGGAACCAGTTTCACTCAGCGGCTTACGCATTCTTTGTCTGTTTGAACGCAGCCCAGGGCTGAGGGAGGATCTACAATTTTGAGATGGGTGGGTGACGGATGACGGGTGACTGGGTTGAGTTTACAGCTCACAATGACGCAATTTGAGCTTGTGAAGGTGTTCTCCACTTGTTGGATACTGTTAGTGTTACCGGTAATGCCAAAAGCATGTGATACAATTTTAAGGAAGGGAGGTAATTTTCGTAATTGAATTGCCTCCCCTGAAATATCAGAGGGTTTTTAATCACAATCATATAAATATGTATATATATATTTAGTATTTAATTATAATAATGACTATTGTATTTTCGGAACTGATTAAGCCATATTTTATAGACACTATTTTGATTTAGAAAGTGGAAAATACAACCAAATTATTCAAGTACTGCTAACTGAAGTAGGTATTTAAGTATAACCTCAGCCTCCAAGGTGTTTCATATGATGCATATTGCATCTTTAGACGAGTGTTAGTTATAACTAGTTGTATGTTGCTTCATTTATATACTTCTTGATCCAATCTGGGATATAATGTTGTCAACCTGTGGTGAATGTACCGTAAATGTTGATGGTAGGCCTACATCAAAACACAGATCTACCCTGTGCAGAGGGACCAGTTGGAAACACAATACTAGTATAAATTTAGCTTACCAAAAAATAAAGTTATATTGAGTGAATACATGTTTTATATGATATCAACTCATTGTAGGACATATATGCATATCATCATCAATGATGTAATGTCACTACTTGAAAGACTATAGATTCTTATTTTATTTGAGCTTAATTCTCATTAATTATTAATTAATAGTGCAAGCCCATTTTTACATATAATTATGATATCTCGACACTATCATTTTAGGGAACGACAAATATATGATATTTACATACCGGCTACCTGAATGAAATACAAGGAAGCCAATAGAATTGCATTTTAGCCAAATAGAATTCGACATGTATGTTCTTCAAGGTTGAAGGTAGAATTCTTTGCATCGTGTATAATAATAGCCTATAGCTCCTGAATATTATTGACTATCATATACTAGATACACCCCCACCCTAAATTGCAGCATAATGCAATCCAGGCACGATGTATCTAGTATAAATATTACTTTCTCGTTGTTTTAGTATGTTGTTGAAGCTGTTCCTTTTGGCTGCGAGTGTTCACACTGCATTGAGCTCCCAGAGTGCATTCAGGCAGATGTTCGCCGAGAAGATGCCAGACATGATCAAGAATGGCATCGACCCAGGAGAACCGCTTTTCCTGACTCCATTGCTTGAGAAAGGCGAGATAAAGAAAGGTATAAACCACATTGCATGTCCAGAATAACAATAAATCAATATTTATCATTTTAATTTCATATAAAAGGCAGACAATCACAAATTTCGGTAACTAGTATATTGAGTACTATTATATTATTAATGTTGTCTATGTTGTGAAGCCCGGGAGCTGAGTAGGACAACATCACCAATCATGGTCAAAGGGCATGCTGGTTTCCTCACCATCAACAAGACAACAAACAGCAACATGTTCTTCTGGTTTTTCCCTGCACAGGTACTTCTAGTTATAGTTACCATTGAAACCAGGTCCGATGGTAGCAATCCGATGGGGGCCGAGTCATACGTAACATATTAAAAAAAAGACTCCTAAATTTTTCTTGGTTTAAAATAAACAATCATTGGTGAAAATCACAACAGAAAATAATTGATGTCAAGATGTACAGTAGAAAATATGTTATGCAATTGGTAATTATTGTAAATTACTAATTAAGTGTTCCCTTTTTTTTGTTTTTTTTTGTCACAGAATGACCCTGAAAATGCCCCTGTGTTGGTATGGTTACAAGGTGGACCTGGTGGCTCCTCCCTATTCGGTCTGTTTGTAGAACATGGACCCATCATGGTGGACAAGATGGGCAACAGTGCGTAATACTTGGGCATCTCTTATAGAACATGTGATCATAACATTGCCATTTATTGTAATCAGTTTATGGATCACCAGACAATCACAAGATGATCAGTAATAGATGACAAGATTATCAATTATAGAAAACAAGATATAGTGATTATTACCCGACTGTTTTTAGATAATCATATCGCCAATATTCTGTATTTGGGATAAGCATGATACTGGTAGTACGTGCTTATCCCCAAACCAAGATATTGACGATATTTAAATACAGAAGGGTATTAATCTCTTTATCATGCAATGTCAATCCTAATCTACTATATCATGGAATTAAGTTTTATTGGAATTTCAGTAGAATGTCTGCGGCAGAATGAATGAAATTGAGCATAGCTGTAATTTGTAAATCATCTGTGACCCAACAGATAAACTCGACGGATATCGAAAATATCTGTAGGCTTTATTATGCCGAGATCTTGACTTATTGCATGATAACATCAATTATCGACTTCTAGGTTGTTGTTGTTGTTAATTGGGGCTTAAAGCCGCTTTCAAGAACGGGCTCATATGCGGCTTTCGACTTCTAGGTAAGTGTCACTTTTCTATGTTTCAGTGCACCTGAGGAATATCACCTGGAACAGCAAGTACTCCATGATTTACATCGACAACCCGGTGAGTCCAGCCTGCTTGTCATTGGTCATTAGACTCATTACATTGATCACCATTATACTAGTTACATATAAACTAAACCGCCTCCGTGGCGTAGTGGTTAGAGTGTCGGCCTGGAGAGCGGAAGGTCATGGTTTCAAATCCCCGGCCGCTCGATCATTCCAAAAGACGTTAAAAGATAGTACTTGTTGTTCCCCTGCTTGGTGCTCAGCATTAAGGCTGTTATGCAAGGTCTGGTCGGCACGGAGTCGGTATAATGTGTCTGAATGAAGTATCCATGTTCAAACTGCGGAATGTTATATATACCAGTGAACCCATATTCTAACTGCGGAATGATATTCCAGTGAACTAGCGCTATAACGACTGGTGAAATTAATACCCAGACTGGCACAAGCAGTCATATACACATGTACATGCATACACTACATACAAGCCGTGATATGAGCACGTTCTTGAAAGTGGCTTTAAACCCCAATTAACAACAACAACAACCAGTGAACTATAGTAGACTCATGAAATATCAGGACTAACACAAGCAGTCATATGCACATACACACATACATACACACATACATACACTACGCACAAGACGTTATATGAGCATGTTCTTGAAAGCGGCTTTAAACCCCAATTATTATTATTAACAACAACTATTATTTCCAGGTTGGCACGGGGTTCAGTTTTACTGACAAGGATGCAGGGTATGCGACCAATGAAGTGGAAGTGGGAAGAGATCTGTACAGGTGGGTGGATTAGAAAACACTAGATACCTGGCCTGTCTGTTGATTAATTACCTAGATTAGACTACAACAGATTGTGATTTTCAAAGTTGCCAACTCTGAAATGACATAATTTGTGGAACTGCCATTCGATCAAACCTTTCAGTAACTCGTATTTGACCTCCGTCCCACTGACAAACCCAGGCAGGCATTACTTCAGGGTAAGTCTACTTGTCAGAAGGAATGTCACAAAATCTAATTACCGGTATAAAAAATGATTGACATGCCTGGTTATAAGCATCACCTGTATGGTACCAAAGGGGGTAACCGTGTTCATTAAATGTTGGGATGCACAGATATATATCACAGAATGATTGCAGTATATATAGATCTACCTGTTCAAGCAGCCTGGTCACTCTCCTGTTTTTTCTCTACCTTGCAGCTGCTTGACTCAGTTCTTCCAGATCTTCTCACCTTTCCAGAAAAATGACTTCTACATAACTGGCGAGGTATATTATTTCCTATGTATTTTCATTCTGGTTGTATTGTGCATTAGTCTGAGTGTATGTATAGCACAACCGGGAATATAGATCTATACAAGATGGCTGAGTATAATGTTCCTCAATATCACCGTAACTGTTTATTTCTCTCGGGCGGATGATATTGGAAAATGGTAGATTGTTTGATATTTACACTACTAGAGTATAGTTCATGTCCAAACTTCTCTCATAGTCTAATACCGGTACCAAAAGAAATACAGTTAACAGGTATCGTACTGTAAAAAAAGTTATTACAATTCCTAAAAATTATTCTTGGTTCTCAGACTATGTTTCAATATTTGTTTGCTTGATTTTTGTCTACTTTTCTCCATCTGCAGTCTTATGCCGGCAAGTACGTTCCAGCTATTGCATACACAATCCATATGGAGAATCCTACAGCTAAAACAAAGATAAACCTCAAGGGAATTGCTATTGGCGATGGTTTGTGTGACCCCATTACGGTGAGCGTGTGTAACTGTTTTTCTGTTTGTGTGTGGCTTGGGTTTTCAGGATGATAGTGCCAATTTTAACCATTGTTAATATGACCCTGTTCTGACCTAGACATGATAATGTCCACAGTACATGTATGGCATGCATGTTCTGGTAGACTTCATGAACATCAGGCCACAAGATTACGAACCATTTATTGTACGATTTCAGGCTCAGACTCAAATAGTATACGTGTATATGAAGATTTGTGAACAAAACTTTGTAGTTGAGCATGGAATCATGCTCAAAAAGGTTTATTAAACTCGGGGCCTTATCGCAAGTTGCAAAGTATTATCAACTGTCAATAGGCAATATTTTGAGTTTTAATTCCACTACTATTATATACCATTTCATACAGATGTTCCCCAAGTACTCTGACTTCATGTTTAACATCGGTGTGTTGGATGAAAACGAGAGAGATTATTTCAAGTCCCAGACAGATGTGGCAGTAAAGCTGATTGCGAATGGAAAATATCTCGATGCTTTCAAGGTAATGTATGCCAAACATTAATTGCTCAGGGAGTTTGAATACCTAAATCAGTTGGAGATTTTGGTGTATTTGTGTACTACATATAATATACTAGTGTAACAGGGTGGGATTCGAACCCGGGTCGTCTGGGTGTGAGCGCAACACTCTACCGACTTGGCCAAAGGGGTGACC
>JAULBO010120099.1:0-10439 GCA_032355325.1 Clypeosectus delectus | reverse complement strand
TGGGCAGACATCGAGTCTTTCCATTTCTTTGAATTTTTCGGTACAGAGTTCCAGACCGTAGTTCATAAGTCTTGGCCAAATCCTCGGACAATTCATTATTACGCAATTTAGAGATAATGGAAGAAGTTTCTTCGTCTCTTTGCTGTTCAGCCAATAACCAGTTGTCGGATATTTCTGTCAGATTGATATGCCTTTCGACTACGCCTATGGAATTCTTGACAATTTTTGGAACCGGATTCCGAGACAGAAAGTCAACATGAGCCAAATCGGGATTCTTTTCGGAAACTTCAACAGACAATATAGATTTTTCGTTAAACATAGTAAGAGATGTTGATGTTATTGTCACACCGACTCCCTGGCTCAAAATATCTCGACCAATCAGAGCGTCATACTTAATATAATTGTCTAACACTACATGAAACAATATTTCATATGAGCGTTCACTTATCAAAACATTAGCCAATATCTGCAAAGTGCTACAAATAGTATTGCTACCAAGACCCCTTAAAATAACTACGTTGCCCATTCTGGATCCAGATAGTCTCTGCGAAGTAGCCTCCTTGATGAGTGAACACTCGGCTCCAGAATCAAAACAAAATTGGAACGACTCACCAGATTGCGAAAACGTCCCTACGGGCTCAAAAACGGTACAGATGTTGGCATCTTAAACAATGTTATTTTTGCTAGACGATGAACGCTCCTGACGATCAGGACATACGGTAGAGATGTGTCCAGCTTTTCCGCAGTTGAAACAAGTCAAAGTAGACCGGACGTTCCCTGATGGTTGCCTGTCGGGTTGCTGAACGTGCACTGCCACTGTTTTTGATCGACAATCCGCCTTTTTATGACCAGGCTTTCCGCAGTTGTGACACTTGAAGTAGGGCTTAGCTCGTTTTCCTGGCGGCTCTGATGTACCATCGTTTGGAAGGTGGCTCGGTCTAGCGTCGAATGAATAGGCCTTTAGTTCTTGGTGCAGCTCGTTCCGAGTGTTGATGTCGGAAGTGAAAACTAAACGCCGCAAACGCCTGTCAATTCCAGCTGCATGCGCCAGTGTAATGGAGACTGCGATTTGCTCCACGCTCAGCGTCTTCCATTTGGCCATAAGCGAAGTAACCATTCGGCTTCCGTATAACGACAGGCACTCGCCTTCCGCAGGGCGTCCATTTAGCAGATTCATAACTGCTGCCGCTAATGTTTCTGTTCCCGCAAAATGTTGCAAAAACAATTCTCGGAACTGTGGCCATGATATACCAGGAAAGCAAGTCTGTGAAAGCCAATGAGACGCGCTTCCTTCCAGTGATTTGCTAAGGGTCATCACAAGAGCGCTGCCTTCCAGTTGGTTTTCGGACAAGATGTAGTCCACCGTTGAACACCAGGATTGCGCATCTGATCCCGCACGTTCAGGATTAAACCTGGGCAATACCACAGCAAACGATTCTTTTGACTCTCTTTGTGAGTGTTGCACTTGTTTCAAAAGTTCGGAAAAATGGCGATTTTGCGACTCCAAAATTGTCAGCAAACTATTTTCATTGTTCAAAGTAGGTATAGGCGATCCCTCTTCTGATGTCGAAGAGTCATCAGGATGCCCTTCTTCCTCTTCACTACTCTCGTTATGGTTCGCGCGACGTTTTCTGGCGCTTGAGCGAGGCATGTCTGTTATGCGTAACGATCGAAAACTGACTGACTGATCTCTTCTTCACAAAATCAGAATTATGCGTAGTTCTTGACTTTACATGCAATACCAACACAATTATGACAGTTGTTCTAGTCCGCATACACCAATACTTATGCACACCGCATTTTTCTGTATGCTTCTCGCTTTCGTACAGACATCTACTTCCCCCCGCTCCTACCCGCGACCAGACTACGTTCGGCAGAAACTCTAACGGTTGTCTGCCGCGCATCAGAAAAATAAAAAGAGGCGTCTGCATGGCGCGTGCCAAGCAGAAACACGAAATTTCGTTTCATTTAAATGATCTGCGACATATACATACATATTACATACATATTTTCAACACTCCTTCTCAATGCAATATGTCAACCCTTACGGATAATATTTTTATCTTAATTCCAAAATCAAAATACATTTTTGTTATTTTAAACCCATCCCTTGGATACACTTTTCATGTTTAAATCTATTCAAATTCTTGGTTAGAACATCTGCCATCATGTTTTCTGTGGGTACATAATTAACTTCTATTATATTGTTCTTATACAATTCTCTTATATAATGATATTTTATATCTATATGCTTACTACGTGCATGGAAAGTTTCATTTTTCACCAAGCACTGGGAACTCTGGTTGTCGCTATAAACCTTAGTTGCCTGTGTTTCACCAAAACCCATTTCGTTGACCAATTTCCGAACATACGCCACTTCCTTCGCTGCCATGGAAAGTGCCACATACTCTGACTCTGTGCTGCTTAGGGAAACCACTGATTGTTTCTTTGAGTCCCACGTAAAGGCAGCTCCTGCAGCAATACATGCCCATCCAGTAAAGGATTTTCGGTCCGTGGTGTCACCAGCCCAATCCGCGTCAACATAGCAATGTATAGGCACACCAGTACGCTCGTAGTGTAACTGCAAATCAGCTGTGCCCCTCAAGTATCGCAGAACTCGCTTTGCACCGGCTTCGTGCTCTTTATGTGGGTCAGAGTTCCGTTGTGATAGTTTAATGACCGAATGCATAATATCAGGACGAGTTGTGATTGCCAGATACATTAATGAGCCAATCAGCGATTGATAGCTGACTTGATTCACCTTCTGACAATCGGCCTTGTCACATTTTACTTCAAAGCCTGCTTCCAGTGGGATGAGATTCGACTTACAATCCTGCATCGAATAATCATTGAGAAGGCTCTCAATATACTGCTTGTGGCCAATCCTGATTCCACCAGTTTCTCCGTCACGTTCAATTTCGATACCCAGGAAATGTCTTAGCTCGCCCCCGTCTACGACATCGAATTCTTTTGAAATTGATGCTTTAATATCGCACAGTTCCTCCTTGCTTGAACTGGCTATGATAAGGTCGTCTACGTACACTACAACAAGGTTCTTACTTTTGCCAGAATTACGGGTGTAAACACATGGCTCGCTAGGGCATGAAGAAAACCCAATCTTTTGCAGTACTTCGTTCAGTAGTTTATTCCATTCTCGGCCGCTCTGCTTCAGTCCATATATAGATTTGTGTAACTTCAGCACCTTCTTTGGATATCGTTCATCGATGAATCCCTCTGGCTGCCTCATATATACCGTTTCGTGAAGATCACCATTCAAGTATGCAGACGAGACGTCCATTTGGTGCATGTAGAGACCGTTTTCCACCGCCAAAGCAATTACTAATTTAATTGATGAGTAGCGTGCCACTGGTGAGAACGTATCCGTGAAGTTAATGCCGTATCGCTGAGCGCACCCTTTTGCGACAAGTCGAGACTTAAACCTCTCGACTTTGCCCATCTTGTTACGCTTCACTGCAAAGACCCATTTTGACCCAATGGCCTTCTCACCTGCCGGCAAATCCACCAATGATCAGGTTTTATTTGCACGTAGGCTCTCCAACTCCATCTGCATTGTGATCTGCAGTGGGGTTGTGTTGTATTGTTTTCGCGGTCTTCCGCGTAAATCTTCTTCGCCGTCCAGGTCCTCTGACTTCGGTGGCTTCATTGTCTTCAGTGGATGACGCTTCTCCCTCTGAATCGTGTTGCTCGACAGGCGCAACGTCGTCAACGTGTTTATCTGACACCTGGAAAACATCATCTTGTTTCTTACCCTCAGCAACACAGACTGGAAGGTGCTGCATCTCCACAAGTTGAACATCGGGAGAAGGTACTGCTTGCCCTGCCGTCATACCATCATCCTGGTCGTTCTCAAATACAATTACGTCACGAGCAACACAGATATTCTTCCTGATAGGATTGAACAGGCGATATCCCTTAGAAGCATCAGAGTATCCAACCAAAATATTTTCTTCGCCCTTCGCAGAAAACTTCCTTTTTGTGGATTTGTTAAGCACGATAGCCTTCGAACCAAATATCTTCAGGTGGGACACATATGGTTTTCTTCCAGTCCAAGACTCGAACGGTCATCAGTTAATGCTGACGTCTCAGCGCGATTGCGTAGATAAGCAGCAGTATTGATAGCTTCAGCCCATAGTGAGTCGCCGACGCCTGCGTGAATCATCATAGTCCTTGCCATCTCGACCAGGGTTCGGTTAGCGCGCTCCGCTACACCGTTTTGTTGTGGGGTGTGCGGTACCGTCAATTGTCTCTTTATGCCGTTTTCTGTCAAGATAGATTGAAACGCTTTACTTAAATACTCACGCCCGTTGTCGCTCCTTAATGCTTTCAACTTCTTGCCGCTTTGGTTTTCGGCAAATGCTTTAAACTCCTTGAATTTGGCCAGTATTTCATCTCTCGTCTTTATGAAATACACAAACATGTATCTCGATTTGTCATCTACGAAGGTGACAAAATAGCGTGCACCTCCAACAGACGCCGTTTGCATTGGACCACAGATGTCACTATGCACTAGCTCCAGTACATAATTTATGCGATTTCCAGAGGCTTTTGGGAAACTCTTCACACATATCTTGCTTTTTGCTTTTAAAACAGTCATTTTCTTTTGCGCCACTTAAATGTTTTTTCTTTAGTCCGAGTACCATTTCTTGTTTGATCATTTTGTACAAGCTTGCAAAGTTCAAATGACCGAATCTCTGGTACCACTTTCTCATTAAATTTGTCTGTGCAACGAAACATGCACTTTCAACTTTTCTTTCATTTTGGAACATAAACAAATCACTTTGCAGTTCAGCAATCAAAACAACTTTATTCTTATCATTTTTTAAAATTCCGCGCCTGTTTTCGAACGACACACGAAATCCGTTTTCAATTGCCTTCGACACCGACATAAAGTTGCATTGTAAATTCTTTACAAAGAGTACGTCGATCAATTCAAATGATGAGTTGCGCCAGGCTATTTTCACTGTACCACGACCGTCAGCCATAATATACTTATTGCCAGCCAAAAGAATGCGCTCTTTATGCTCTCTGAAGCTTTTAAACATCGATCTCTCACCGCACAAATGAGCCGTTGCTCCTGAATCAAGGCACCACATATTTTTTGGCAATTCGCCAAGCTGTACAGTTGAGCAGAGCACAGAGAATGATTTCTCGGTATTTAAGTTTTCGCTCTCTCTATGTTCTCCTTTCCTTTGCCTACACTTTACAGCTTTGTGGCCGCTGCGACCACAGTTCCAACAATTAACTGTTCTTTTCCCGTTAATCAGTTGCTGATTATTTACTTGCACACTCTTCTTAATGTCACTTTTCGCTTTTTGTTTCGCAGACCGAATTCCAAGTGCACTTTGTTCGCTTTTTGCAGAATGTTCTTCATTTGCCATACGCCTTTGCCCTTCCTCTTGTAATTTTATTTTTAACATTTTCAATGTGGGCAACTCATCGCGCGTTTCTATTGCAACTACGAAACTTTCAAACGATTCCGGCAAACTGGACAACAGGAGAATACTCAGGACTTCTTCTTGGATCACCAATTGAATTTCTTTTAGTTTTTCAACAACCGCACAAAAATTGTTCACATGACTCGAAACAACTTCTGTTTCAGACATTCTCATGTGCAACAACTGCTTTAGCAAACATATACGTCGTGCCGGTCCTGAGGGAGTGTGGATTTCACTAAGTCTTTGCCATGCCTCTACAGCAGTCTCACAGTTTTTTATATGGTTAATTTGGGATGTCTTAATGCATAGCATTATACTTGCTAATGCTTTTTCGTCCTTCGCGTCGAACAAAGCCTTTAGCTCAGCACTATCACTTTCGGTTTTAACCACACGTCCACACACCACCCCCCATAATTCCGCATGAATTAAGACACTCTTCATTTGTACAGCCCACGCACTGTAGTTTTCATCATCTGATCTAGAGTACAATGTTCGACTGATCTAGAGTACAATGTTCGCGATCGTCCTTCTCTTGCTTGCGCGCTCCTTCTTCCATAAGCTTCACTTTTACCGTTTCGAATGTCGGCAGCGTGTCGCGTGTTTCGATCGCTACAACGAAATTTTCCCACGAATTTGGTAAACTGGATAACAACATGATGCTTTTTAATTCATCATTAATTGTTATGTCCATCTCAGCTAATTTGTTGACTGTTTCAGCAAATTTATTGACATATTGAACAACGTTATCCCCTTCAAGCATTCTCAGCCTTGATAGTTTTTGATATAACTGCACTTTTCTGATCGGGCCACCTGGCAAATGTACATCACACAACTTTTTCCATGCGTCTGCTGCTGTTGTGCATGCCTTTATATGCATTAACTGCGTTGCTTTTAAATTTAAAAACAAACTTGCCAGGGCCTTTTGATCGAGCATATTCCATCTTTCGGAATCTTCAGAGCCATCTTCTGGCTTTACATATTGACCACAAACGACTTTCCATAGATCTGCTGTTATAAGCACACTACGCATTAAAATGCTCCATACGTCGTAATTGTCGTCGCCTAATTTTTCTATTTGAATTGACACACTCATTTTGTCGAATTCCGCAAATTAGTTTTTATTTATTTCGAGTTTCAACCGGACGCGTGTTAGTCCACTTAATTACTTTGAATTATTCAAACCGAAAACTTAGCTTGCTGAAGGCCCATAACCAACTGTTAGTGATTTACCGTACGATCAGGACAACCGTTATGTGCTTCTAGACCGACCGAGCAAATAAACACAGGAACGTAGTGGTGCAGTTGACGGTTTAATTGAAACTGAGTAATGGGAATTTCACAATGACTTCTTAAGCTATAATTGAGCGTTGCCAGATCAAAACATATAAAGCTTATTTAAATTATAACGTAATTTCAACACTTCCTCTTAAGCTATATATATGTGATGTAAAACGAAAATTAATTTAATCCAAGCAACTTAGTAAAATTCTGTTGCTTTTGCTTACACAAGCCTTTCGTTAGTACATCTGCAACATTTTTATCAGTGGGTACATATTCAAGAATTATTTCATTACATTCTACTTTTTCACGAACAAAATGATACTTAATATCTATGTGCTTAGTGCGTTTATGGTGTACTGGATTCTTCGCAATATGATGAGAACTTATGTTGTCGCCACATATGGTTATTGGTCCATCTAATGACCATCCAATCTCTAAAAGCAAACGGCGAAGATACACCGCTTCTTTTGCAGCCGTGGATAAAGCAACGTACTCTGCTTCTGTGCTGCTCATGGCGACGACGCTCTGCTTAGCTGAAGTCCATGAAAACGCACTGCCTCCAAGGAAGAATGCATACCCACTGTATGATTTGCGATCTGACAGGTCGTTTGCACAGTCTGCGTCGGCGAAGCCCATTACCTGTTCGCCGGACTTGCTGTATGTGATTTTGAGATCAACCGTGTCTGAAAGGTATCTCAAAACATGTTTCGCTGCAGTCTCGTCTTCACTGTGTGGATCAGTATTTCTTTGCGACAGTTTGCTCACTGTATGCAAAATGTCTGGTCGGCTCAAGACTGCTAAATACATAAGGGAACCGATTAATGATTGAAATTGTGTTATATTTACCTTGACACAATTCTCATTTCTACAACCCATCTTATAACCAGGGTCTAGCGGCGTAGCTGCGGGACGACAATTTTGCATGCCATATTTATCCAATAGGTTTATGATGAACTGCTTCTGGCATAGCGAAATCGACCCTCTTGTACTTTCTCGTTGGATTTCCATGCCAAGGAAATAATTTAGTTGGCCGCCATCATGTATGTCGAATTTATTTGCGATCTTCCTCTTAATCGCGCTGATCTCGTTCTCGTCGTAGCTGATGATGATTAGATCGTCGACATATACTGCAATGTAGCTGTGTTGTTGCTGCTGCTGCTTTGCGTACAGGCATGCCTCATTTTTGCTGCGCTTGAAACCAATGCTCTTTAAAACTTCGTCCAATGTGTCATTCCAGACACGCCCAGACTGTTTAAGTCCGTAGATCGCCTTTTGAAGCTTTAATACTTTGTTTGGATGCTTCTCATCAATGAAGTTTTGTGGTTGCCTCATATACACTTCTTCTTGAAGTCTGCCGTTTAAATATGCGTTTGATATGTCAACCTGGTGCATGCATAGCTGTTTTTCTGCTGCTATAGCGAATAGCATTCTGATGGTTTCGTAGCGGATTACTGGAGAAAACGTTTCCGAATAGTTGACGCCCATCTTTTGCCCACAACCTTGAGCAACAAGTCTTGATTTAAACTTTTGTATATTTCCCTCTTTATCCCTTTTGACGCGAAAGACCCACTTAGATCCTATGGCCTTCTGTCCTGGAGGTAAATCACACAATGTCCATGTGTTATTGGAAACGAGAGCATCATATTCTTTCTGCATTGACGTCTTCCAGTCTTGGGCATGCTCGCCCCGTAAAGCGTCTCCAACGCACTGTGGCGTCTCAATGTCTTCAATGTAATTGAGGCTGTTGTATTGTTTTCTGGGTCTACCGGACTTACCACTGCGAATAATTTTTGGTCTGCCGGGTCCACGTCGAGGTGCGTTGCTTTCTTGCTCTTGTACGTCTGGTACGATCTCCTCCTCAGTGAGAATTTGCTTTTCATCGCTTGCGCTTACAAACTCCTCCTCCTCTTCACCGGAGTCACAGCTGTCGTAAGAATTACTGCTCTGCTCGACCACCATGGGCATAGCCGGCCGCTGCTGCTCTGGTACTTGGATGTTTGACTCAAGGTGAATGATGTTTGTAGCGAAGTCATTATTTTGTTCCGAAATAGTGCATTTTTTAGATTCAAACTCACCCTCTACAAATTTGACATCACGACGTGCAACAATGATACGTTTTTCCCGATCGTATAAACGGTAAGCTTTAGCTGTTGAAGAGTATCCTACAAATATATACTCTTTTCCTTTTGCCTGGAACTTGCTTTTTCTTGTCTTATCCAGTGCAAACGCGCGAGATCCGAACACTCGCAAATGTTTAACGGATGGCTTCCTATTTTGCATTATTTCGAAGGGTGTAGCGCCCATGAGTGCTTTGGAAGGGCACCTGTTACGCAAATATGAAGCTGTGGACACGGCCTCGGCCCACAAAAACTCCTCTAATTTCGCATGAATCAGCATACTTTTGGCCATCTCGACGATCGTTCGATTAGCGCGTTCCGCGACGCCGTTTTGTTGTGGTGTATACGGAACCGTTAATTGCCTTTTGATGCCGCAGGTGTTCAAATACTCTGTAAACTGCCGGTTTACATATTCTGTCCCGTTGTCACTTCGCAAAGCTTTTATTTTCTTGCCCGTTTGGCACTCGACATATGATTTGAACAATTTGAATTTATCAAACACTTCGTTCTTCGCATGCATAAAATATATAAATATTTTCCTTGAATAGTCGTCTATGAACGTGACGAAATACTTGTTGCCGCCTAAAGAACTAACATTCATTGGCCCGCACACGTCACTGTGAACTAGTTCCAGTACACTTTGCGTAGCTCTCTCGCTATTCTGTGGGAATGGCAATACGTGTATTTTTGCCATATTGCATGTGTCACAATTAATATTCACCGACATATTTTTAACGTCCATGCCAATTACTAGCTCTTTTTCTTTGATTTCTTTTAAACATTGAAAATTTAAATGACCAAACCGATTGTGCCATGTTGCCATGCGAGAAGAATCATTCAACAAATGAACCGCACCGTTTTTAGAGCTACTTGTAAATAAATACAAATTGTCTTCTTGCATTGCTCTCATCATCACTTCACCTTGTTTGTTTTTTATCACCGCCGCCTTTTTATCAAAAGTAGTTATGTTTTCGTACTCCGCGGACTTGCTCACTGATAAAAAATTCATATGCAATGATGGAACGTAAATTACATCTCGTAATTCAATGTTTACATTTTGTGATTTAAGCATAACAGTCCCGATGCCGCTCGATTTCACGAACTTATTAGCTGCTAGCATAATCGATGTTTCCTTATTAATGAAAGATGTAAACAATCCCTTGTCACAACACATATGCGACGTGGCACCACTATCAACACACCATATGTTTTTCCTTTGAGTGGTAGCACTAATATGCATCAAGCAGTTTGATTTCTCCTTGCTTTCCCCTAGTTTTTTATGCCTCTCTTTGTTCGGGCATTCTCGTGCTCGGTGACCGAATTTCTCGCAAATGTAGCATTTGCCCTTGAAACTATGTTTTTCAAGGTTATTTTCTTCGCGTTGTTTTTGCTTTGCAGTTCCATGTAATTTTGTATGTACATACACGGCTTGGACAGAACCTTCGCGATCGTCCCTCTCTTGCTTGCGCGCTCCTTCTTCCAGAAGCTTCACTTTTACCGTTTCGAACGTCGGCAGCGTGTCGCGTGTTTCGATCGCTACAACGAAATTTTCCCACGAATTTGGTAAACTGGATAACAACATGAT
>JAULBO010119543.1:0-10447 GCA_032355325.1 Clypeosectus delectus | reverse complement strand
CGATCGACCCGTTTGAGAGGACCTTTAGTTTCGGATCTGATTTTAATGAGACTGTGTTATATGTGACTTGTAAGCCGAGAAGCTCAATTGACTGTATAAGAGTATCTCGGTCTACGTGACGTGAGGCGTCCTTGAACACGACTACTCTGTAGAATAAGAGCCCCGGAGATTGACATAGACGTGCATGTAGTCATCCCTTACATCGTCTACTGTTATCAACATAATCGGGTTTAATTAACTGACACCAAAGTGTTACTAATAGGATAATATAAAATTAATAATAAAGAACGGTTTTATACGCTTTAATATATCGATTTATGATCGCTCAATAAATATACTGAGACCATAAAACCATTTACAGGTCAATGCAGATTTATCAAAATCAGTTCTCCCTGATTGTATCAATAACTCAATCAGGCTTGTTGTTTCTAGATATGTTGTAGATTAAAAGCCCGTTTAATTTCAACAGGATGTAGATTGTATACACTATTGAACTACATGTATTTGGTATTTTATAATAACTTCCACACGAAGCCCTGCAATGTTTCTGTGATCTGGCCAAGTGCAGATTCTCACAGTAGGCGACATAACATAGAAATACATAACTGCATTTGCCCTCTTACATGTCATGTATAAAATACGTGTAACACCACATTAAACTAATTTGTTTTCGTATCGAGCATCTCTAAGTTGTCCATTTTCTGTCGATAAAACATTGCCGTCGGGTGTCACATAGGGTCGTACGTATTAACCTATACGTACATGCGAGTTCAGCTGCTTTGTGACGCACACCCCCGTCCCCAAACCCCCAGCACCACCCACTTCTACACATGCGAGACTAACATAGTGTGCACCTAAATCACAATTATTGCCGCTAAAGTACCACGTCACAATTCACCAGATATAATAAGTAGTATAGCGTCCGCTAGAAATAGTTGTATGACCATATGGGTGCTTTGTGACGACCACGCTAGATAGACGGGAGGATTTAGTTGACCGTAATACTTCAAACATACATGTATATGCATTAATTATTTTAATATAATAAATACATAGCGATTTCCATTTCAATGAAACTCATTCTGCCCATGTCGTAATGTACGGGCAGAACGTGCCTAAAATAGAAGCAAAACATCGAATCAGAAACACCCCCTATATAGTGGACACGTTCAGGTACATGTATGTATACTCTTCAAGCCCCGATTTCTCGAAATCAACATGAGTTTGAGATTTTGCTCAGCTGAGATTTCTCCCATTGACACAGTACTGTAACCTGAGGCAAATCTCAGCTGTCATGTGTTTGAATTTGTACTTAAGTTACAACACTGAGTCAATGCCAATGGGAGTATACTAGTAATCTCAGTTGTCATGGGCTTAAGTTACAACACTGAGTCAATGGGAGTATACTAGTAATCTCAGTTGCCATGGATTTAAGTTACAACACTGAGTCAATGGGAGTATACTAGTAATCTCAGTTGCCATGGGATTATGTTACAACACTGAGTCAATGGGAGTATACTGGTAAGCTCAGTTGAGCAAATTCTCAAACTCAAGTTTGTTTGGAGAAATCGGGGCCAGGTATTTCATACCCTGTAACCAGTCTAACATATACGTAGAATGTATACTTCCGTTAAAGCATTCGACTACATTTAGTTTAATGTCTTAACGCATACATCATGTACATGTGCTACTTTCAAACACGAATATACCAAACTCTGTTACACAATATAATGCGTACTTTATTTCATAATTGCAGAAGCCATTGTCTACTCCAGACAACCTTTTCTATATAATATTATTTGTTTGCAACGTTAGTATGCAATTCAACCGTGGTTTTTAAACACTGTTTTATGTGTACACGTATACTGTATGCCAACATACAGTATGTTTAGTCAACTGGATTAGAAATAATTGTATGAAATAAATATGACTTTGTTTTACTCATTTTATTGCATGTGTTTGTTAGAACAAGAATAGTGATAAACACAATCACATCTGCATTTCTTAACATGCAGAATTAATTTTAAATAAAGGATGTCATTTTCACACTGTACCCGTTACATTGCCGAATGGTTGGTGCAACGATACAGTATAGGTGGATTCATTCTCTTTAGCAACATATATATAATACTAATATATAGGAACAGTATACACCATGCTTTTAAAGGCATACTATCACGGCTGTGTTTACATAATTATTTCATGGTCTTACTATAAGTAATATACACGAGTTCACTGTACAGTAACCACTATGTCTTTTATACTAATTCAGTTTAAATAATGTAATGCTTTACATGCAACACGTATATTTTAAATGTGATTTAATATGCTCATCTACTGCCGTAATTGATGACCTTCTGAGAATAACATACAATTTGTATATTGTAATTTCCATTTTCAAATGTAAGCGAAACACTATACTATAATAAGTACTACCTACATGTAGTCTACTGTACATGTAGTAACTACATTTGCTTGGATGGCGTATTATTTTTATTTTTTTTATTACCATAATGGATTATCGACATTGTATTACAGCATGTGTATAGTCGCACATATATACATGTAGTTTGATATTAATACCATTAAGGTATTTGATTAACTAGACTGCAGTCGTTTGGGGGATTCTTTGCTGGAGGTTGACGATGAAAATAAGCTTTCAGGTCAAAGGTCTATAAAAGAATTGCTGTAAAATGACAAGTTAAAGGCACGCTGACGCTAATTTAGCAAACACATGGGCCTAATTTATGAAACAAAGTTAGAATTGTAGACTTTGAAAAAATCGGAGTTACTGCCACAATTTTCTAGAGTACGTATACATGTACATGTACCCTATGAACACGCACACGAGTATATAGGTTCTGTAATATTTAAAACAAGAAAAAGAACATATAAATCTTAATAGCATCTTTGTAATGTCCCATGCATTAACAACATAAGTATGTGAACATGTCAGATAGTCACATGCAGATGTCGGCATGAGATCAAATTGATGAACTAAATAACTTGATACTTAACACAAATATCGTGTTAATCTAGTAGACATAACATGAAGTCGTTTAGGCATTAATTTGCGTATACTATTTTGTTCACAAAAGAACAACCGCCATTGAGTTTTCTTACCTCGTGTTAGAAGACCATTTTACTCCAGAATCTGTCAAGCGGACTTTCCTTTTAACCTGCTACCCCGGCAGTCGACAATACCAGAAAGGCCCGGATCTTTGCAACCTACCCCAAGTGTCGTCTGCTACATGCGGTGACGTCACACGGTGATAAAATGAAGGATAAATATAACTGTCGCTCTTTAGCTTGGCGAGGTTTGGACATGACATACGAGAGCATTTAAGATTCAGACTTACATCCTCTATAAATTACGCGACGGTCACGCTGGACTGATTCGTGTCAGAGGTCTATGCTAATTAAAGAAAGCAACTTTGATATATTAATTCCAGTAGGCTAATTGGCATACCGTAATAATAAGAGAAATACCGTAGGGTAGCCAAACATGAAATGTGGATGTGGCTATACTGTATATAGTACATGTAGTACATCATAAGTATGGACATGTATCTTACCATTAACTTTAAATATTTTTCTATGAAATGCTACATGAAGATTTATCTCTATGCACCACGAATGTTTCAAAATAACGAGATGCCCCTTTAACCATTACATTGCAATGGGCAACTTGAGATGCCGTAGTTACTCAAGCGCGGAGAGATCTGGCGTGCTATGTTCAAACGATAGTTATTTTATACATGCATCATTGGTTAAGATAGTAGGATAGTTCTTATTCCATGCATACTGTCATACATATCAATTTCTTTCTCGAATCGATTGAAAACCGTTAGGCAGCTGAAGTGGTTTAAGCGAATGTACTAGTATTACTGAATACCTGTGAAACATATTATGAAGGAATGGTATTTAATTATAACCAGAAAGCTATTCTCAAGGGCAGACTAGACTTTTATACTTTGTTTTCATCCCCTTTCTGCAAAATTAGTCTAATTAATTGCAAGATTCAACAAAGAAAATCATGTAGAATTTGTCACTTAATATATTCGATGTGTCAAGACATATATTGGTGGTCATGTACATGCCAATTACTAGTATTGCGTTGCTTTCAAATCTAGCCTACATGTATGCAAGTAGACATATAATAATATGCATGCAAATACCGCCCAGTATCATTAAAGTAAGATCTGAAAAAACGCTCATACATATAAATATTTTAAGTCATGCTATCACAGATTAAGTTGTCGTTTTGGAGCGAATTGGAGTTAAACATGCAAAGTAAATGAACATAACATACATATAATAACCTTTGTACCACCAAATATCGTTTCACGGCTGTAGAATAGTTAAGATTCCATTGCAGTTAATTTCCGATAAAGCCCGAATATTCGTTGCAATTACGTATAACATATCAATTTTCTATAGTATAATGTTCTAAGGGGGATAACTCTAAAATATCTGAAATCGTCATAATAACGATTCACGATGTTCCAAAAATAATTATAGCTACGTAGCTACATGTATAATCATTTAAAATATACAAATATTAAAAACCAGTGGGATATGTGGAAAATGTAGCTGGTTACCCCATATACTTGTGTAGACACGTCAATTGTACACACTTTCAGGTAAAAATAGTAAGACCATGAAATATGTAAACACAGCCGTGATAGTATGCCTTTAACACTTGCTCAGCTGGACTGAGATATGATTTTTATGAGATTGAATACCGCCCGGCTATAAATTAACCATGAAATAGGCCTATTTTTCGATGAAATATTACCGTACATGAAGTTTCAGTATATCTACCACGAATGTTTACAAAGAACGAGATGACCCTTTAACCAGTTCACTGCTGTGGGCAGTTACCATGAAAAGCAGGGCATAACCTTTAATGTATTATAATATGACGTTCTATCCATATTATATCTTTCTTCTATCTGTAACCATTCCACAGATGGAGTTAATGAAGCACCGTCTCATACCGCGTTGACATCCATGACAAGGACAGAAATGTACGGGCTATTTGTGTCTAACTTAGAAACATTTCCCCTAAAATAGCCACAAACGAAGTTATTCGCGGTTTTATGACATACAAACAAGAAAATAAAACGGGAACTTACAAGATATTTTGTTCATGTTTTAATTCTGAAGTCAAGTGCACAACTATTTTCGCCCAGATACATTGTACTTGAATGTCGAACACATTAATTTAGTTGGCATACTTTATGAGACATGTATACCTAGAATAGGAAAACTATGCTGTGAGTCTGTGACCGACTAGTATTTATTGTGTTTGTTTACTCGTGTAGTTCATTAATCTCTTTAGACATTTCCAAACAAAACATCAAGAGTAGAAAGAAAAAAACATGTTACAGATATAACGGTTGATGAGAAATTTTGCTCTATATGGACTACGTATTTCCTTTAGTAAGCAATATATATATATAACAAAAAATAATAAAATATTTTGGAACATGAAATCCTCAAGTCTACATGTCGTTGTTGTTGTTAATTGGGGCTTAAAGCCGCTTTCAAGAACGGGCTCATATGCGGCTTAAGTCTACATGTACATATATATTAATCCTGTGGAATGCACTACCAGTTGATGCTAGAAGCTCTGATGGTGTCAACAGCTTCAATACGACATCGAAAACCTCTTCGAAAGAACATTATGCTGTTCTATACCCGGATAAGTTTGCTTTTTAAAAAATAATATTTTGACAGCATTGTGCAAAATGACACGATTCTAAGGAGAAGACAACTGGCGTAAGATGAGATACTGTTGCACCATCTCTTCAAGAACACGCAGTTATCTATAACCACAACAGATCTCGCGTTAATAAATTAGAGCCATTATGACACCGAATACAAATGGCTACACTCATCATGCGGTGGTCCAATTCCACTTACGTACATGATGCAGAGTGACATCAAAAACGGTCCATGGATCACTCGAGGTCTCTGCGGTGATGAAGTGTGTTGTGGGCAGGTCGGACAAGCCATGGTTGTCAGTGCTGTAGGCATAGAGAGGGAGTGTCAGCCGACATAGACAGACCCTTATTGAACACCCAAGGTTTCGAACACAAGGACGGGGATCAACTAGACAGTGACATGCTTCACTGAACAAAGTATCTGACAGTTTTGACTCGATGTTTCACTGAAGAACGTATCTGACAGTTTCGACTCGATTCAAAAGACGCTGAATTAAGGCAATGATGACGGAGACCTTGATTGATTACGTCCACTGCGGCCCACGTCGGTGAACACGGTGGCTTATTTTATTCCAATTACGATAATATTAAAATGAATGGTGAGATGCTAGTATATTGTCTGGTTTATTTAAAAAACGCATAAAACGATATAATATATATACATTATATTATATTACCGGTACCTATATGGCGATATTACCGTCTGTTTGCACTCACTTACACACACACACACACACACACACACACACATACATACTACACAGACATACACATATACACGCTAACACACATGCACACAACATACACACCCACTCATATACCCACTCATACACCCATTCATACACACACACACACACACACACACACACACACACACACACACACACACACAAGCAAACACCTATGCTAGTATATATAGATACTGTATTTTCTTTTGGTTAGAATGGATTTAGAGCAGTACACAGTGAGATTCACCAATAATATGGTCAGAAGGTCCCGGTCAGAAATATACGCAAACATGTTTTACCTTTTAATTTACTGAAAAAAACCAGTTGAATTGTGCCTTTAATTCCTGACCGCGGATTTACATGTACATGTACAACGACCGATTATACAGTGCGCATTATCAACTCTTTCAACAGTAAGTACATCTTTGTAGATGCATGTGTGAGAGGACAGCCACGTCCTGCATAAACAATAACCCTTGAAGCATTATGCCGGTTTTATTTCCAAAATGTAAAGGCACATCCGGAAAGATTATTTTGAAGATTAAGACATTAAGTCTATAATAATACTATAATACAACACAATTAAGACTGGTATGATAGTAGCCTTAAATACCTCTTGTTAGCCAAGTTATTATTATAGGGTCAGCATTAAATCTTCTAATTTTCACAGTCCTCTATCGTGAGATTTAGTTAGTTGATGACCGGTTTAGTATTATATTCGATAACTCTAAGTGGACTATTGCCTCTAAATATAAACGCCTAAGAGTCAGCGCAGTTTTCATTACCACTTTAAGCTCTCAACATTAGCCGACTATAGCCGCTGAACTATACGTGACTTCTACTGTAGTATAGTATCCCAGGTAGAAGGTGCATGGACTTACTGTACGACACTGTTTCCTATTCTTATGCTTATTATTATAATACATGTATAGCCTAGGTTACGTGATACATTATAATTCCCATAGGCGACAGTGTTAACATATATTATTTAAGCATAACTACTGAACCAGTGGTTCAAATACCAACAAACATAACGTATTGCAAAGTTCAATGTCCCAGGACAATATGAATCCATAACAATATATACCTTCAATTGCTCGCAATCGTATCATAACAGCTAATGTGACGTCACTATGCATCCGCACAGAATATGCCCAGATGAATTTAGCCACACAGGGTTTCATTCCACTCTGTGCCTTATTAATGTAACAAATTAGCACTTGGAAATAAAACTGCATTTAGTGGAAGTGCCACATGTACAGTGTACATCTTGTCAATTTAACATTGATAACCAATCACTGGCCAGCAAGTCAAATGTATTCTGAACTGACGGCGGTACGGTGATGACCCAATGAATTACTAGTACATGTAGATGGTTTATAACCTATAGCGACACAATCAACTTGGATTACAAATAATTATGTGCTATGGGTTAACGGCAACCCATTGCATTATTATGCAACGTCTTTCTTTTCGTTTCTTTTTATTTCTGTGTGTGTGTGTCTGTCTGTCTGTCTGTCCTCTCTCCCACTCTCTCTCTCTTTCTCTTATACTCACTCTTTCTCTCTCCCCCCCCCTCCCCCCCCTCTCTCTCGGAGCGTGATTGGCGTGATACGATAGCAGCCTTTCACGATTATTTCACACAATTTACCTGTTTGCAATACATACACCGTAATGATGTTAAAGAAACGTATTGGCATGAGCTGGTACAGGCGAAACAATTATGGCCATTCTAAACACTTCATAATAAAGTCCATACATATAACTGTATGCATTAGGAGATAAACGGTTCCTATTGCTACTTTTCCGGGAGGTTATCGTGGTTAACCAGTTAACCGTAGGCTCATTTAGACTAATGCTTTCTTTTCTCATGGAGTATATGGATTTGCTCCGTGTCGTCTTTATGGACATACCCGGTATACAGTGTACACCACCAAAGTGGAAACGTAGTTTGTGGATGCTAAAATGACAGTTATTTCGTCAAGACAGACAAGTTGATCTAGCATTGATCGGGCTGTGCGTATTTAACTATAACATAATTATTTTATCTTCTGCTTAATAATCGTACTTAGGTGTATTTTGGTATACAAATCTCATCTTGAAATAGCCATATCTTACGAAGGAATTATCGCATACATACACTGCTTATACCGATCGATGCAGAATGAATCGCGCTTTCTACTGATTCCAATAATCCAAAACAACCTAAGTCTGACTTAGGTGGTTTTAGCGCATAACCCTTCATAACCCTAAAAGGAAAGGCGTCGCATGTAAATGGAATAGTTGACAAGTTGTCTATTGGTCCACATGAATTAGACGGTAACGGAAGACATCTAATACAAGTCTTTATACTTCTATATACAGTATGCCATTCGTAGATGTAATTGTTCACTACCACGAGCAGACCATTACATGTATATGTACATTCAGTTTGTACATATTATGGATTTCTAGTTCGAAATATTATTATGAAGTAATCTTCACATTGGAAGTTGCTCCAAAAGTTGACACTACCCCCCTGTTTTTCTTCCTTTATCTCTGCTACACTCTCCGGACCCCAGGACTTGCGTGCAATGTCAGAGGGCTGTAAGAAAAATGGCACCGGTGTACCATGGCTGCCCGGATGTAGCTAACATTACGCCATCGTCAACAAGCTGCCTGGGACGCACATGCCATTGTTTTTAATGCCACAGCGTGGTTCCAAGGTATAATTCATTGGTAAATTACAGCTCTTCTACGCACTTCGCTATGTAACGACATGTCGGCCCTAGCTAGCATGCATGCAAAGTCAAGGTGACAGTGACACGACAGAGGAGAGAACCGCAGGGTATAATATAGGCGCTTCGTGGTGGGATTAGCGGTACGACTGCAGCACGTGTTAGTTGCGTGGTCGCAGTGCCCTACAGCTGCTGTAGTACTTATAGAAATAATTGAGGAGAATTTGTAGAAAACAATTAAAGCAGTATATTATTGTATTATCAATATGCGAGTAGTCTTGTGTTTTCTCGACGTTAGTCCTGTTTTAAATCATTATCTTGCTCATCGACTGACATTCTCTAACTGACATGTCATCGAATGTCACTTCTTTCTATCGATGTCACGTATATACGGCGTATTATACTTTTATTTGAATCACTGTAGACAGATTTGTGCATCGTCTCTAAATGTTAAAGATACAGCATCATACTTGCAAGCAATTACTAGTATTTTAAATACTAGTATATAATTATATATATATTTTTTCTACATAATAAGTATACCTAATAAAACATATGAAAAGAAACCTAACATAATTATATAACGCTAAAATATCCAATACCAAAAAAATGGTATTTCCCAACCATTGCTCTGTGCTATGTATAGAATAGATTAATGCGTCGTCTGTTTCTTGGGGGTTTAAGGATTTGCAAAGGGTTATGGGAGGGCCATCTTTACACATAAACCTGTGACGTCACGAATTTGGGTGATCACCTTTTGGGGGGTTATGCATGTGTCTTTGGATAGGAAATACATGTATTTCCCGTTGACTACAAAATCTGATATATATATACCACCCACAACTCACAAACGTCAACGTCAATGGATGGATATGACGGTCAAAGCTCTACATATTATAGATTCATATTTCGGATTATTTCCTGTAAAAAAAAAGTGTCAAGACACTTAATGTTACACAAAACGCAACAAAAATATGTTTGTCCTATTTGGATTATGCATATGAACCGCCCTGTCATGGTGCACAATAATGTTTCACTGTCTGACGGAGTCGCATTGTGACAGTGGAGGAAACGGCTAACAATAAGTATATTTCTACCTACTGTCCCAGTACATGGGAATCTGCCAATCAGCGACTGAGGGAAGTATGATAGCGCTGTCATATCTAAGGCACTGTAGATTTACAATTAGCATTGCGATACAGTACGTAATAGATGTCTGTTTGGCGACACGTCCGCGAACTATAACTTATTGCAGGCGTCTAGTATTTAATGT
>JAULBO010119321.1:0-10449 GCA_032355325.1 Clypeosectus delectus | reverse complement strand
ACACACACACACACACACACACACACACACACACACACACACACACACACACACACACACACACACACACCACACACTAGTATTCACCGTAGGAAATGTCTCCCCACGGCTTTCACTGCGGAGAAGATACAAGGACCACCAATTACCACCCCCGGGCCGGATTATATTTGGGTACCTCCCCAAAGAAAAATATCTCGTTGCCTCAAAAATAGTCCATTTGGGGGCACTTATGTTCTTCGGATGTCATTTTCTGTGGTCACTAATTTACCAGGCTCAATAATGATACAGTAATGTCGTTCTTCAATCTGGCCAACAGTCGGATTACTTCCTTTATCGAAGCGGATGTAGGGGTAGAACGTGACTGACATTTAAGAGTGTGGAAGTATATATAGGCACGCTGTGACAGGCGGTTATACTAGACTGGTTAAACACAGCCCGCTCTGCTGTCAAATACAATGCTATCACGCAGGTGTAAATTTCGACTCGTATATTACCTAGCAGTACCATAATTACTAACAAGTTATTCAGTTATTTTAAAGAGGCAAGATCATGTACATGCATAATTTAAAAGTATTTTTTCTAAAATAACATTAAAGGTATTAAACCACGAGTTTGTTTTACATATTTCATAGTCAAACGTAATTCTACCTGAACGTATTTAAATTTGATGTCTACACACAAGTCTAAATGGGTAATTAAAGAGGCGAGTTCATATTTGCATAGGGAATAATGGTCGTTAATATGAAAATATTGAAAACAAATGCGATATGCTGGAAATGTAGCTTGTTACACATGAGCTCCGGACACAAACTAGTCGGTCACGTACGTGCACCTGCAGGATTAATTGAAATTCAATGTTTATATTATTTATATAAATTGTTCTTTTATATTAAATGTGCATGCTGATTAGTATTTTACCAGTTGCGCCGAGGAACGAAACTGGAACGCCTCGTCTTTACGGATGTGACGACATCGCCGTTGCCATAGGGATACATTACGAATAATTGCGAACTACGAGAGGAAAAATACAGGGTTAATTTCCGTCTCGTGTGATTATCCAACTTTCGGGTTAGATCATTTAATATTTCACATTCACATTTGTCACTTCGTGTTCAACAGGACTCATATTGTGTCTATTAATTACATTTTCCGTGAACAAATGTTCAGCATGTTTAGAAAACTGAAAACTGAAAATTTACAATGATAAAGTATAAAAATAACTTATTGATTCTTTATGATGATGGTATTGTCTTTTCAAATCCAACAATATACGTTGTACGATAATAGAAGAGTGCTCTACTTCTTAACGTAAAAGTACAGTGTCATTAAGAATATTAATAACCACAACGATTGACAAATTGATTAATTAACGTCGACGATATCTCTGCCTGAGGTGGGCTGTCGCCACAGAAACTGTTTATTTTCGGAAAATGGATTCGTTGGCACTATTCCCGCAGGAAGTTGGTCCTGTCCGGTTAGACTTGGTCGCAAGCTGCGTTGTTTCTATAGAGTACGTGCACTAGACAAAGTTTTTTGTTTAAAGTTAACTGGAGTACCATTAATGTCACTCAAGGTCATTATTTATGTTCTGTGAAATATGAACATCATATAAGATAATATTGAAATAATTCAAATTGTTTCGATATACGTAATGGATACGTAATATTCCACTAGATTTGATCCTTAGGGTGTTTTACTCATTTTTTACGCAGACATTCGCGATGAAGAATTTTAAGGATAGCTTGGGACTAAAATAAAGCTATATAACAACATTGTCTTCCTTGTTTGTATTTCTGAGTAATTACCATTAGTACTAATAACAACAATGAGCATGATAGATAACATTACTTACATGTCGAATGCATAGTGCGTATTATTCTTGGATATTCAATTCTTGAAAGCGGTTCTAAATCCCAACTCGAAATATGATTTTCTCTTTCCATAGTACTGCTATGTACGATATGCTACGTCAGGAGCTGTATTGCAAGCGTCTTCTACACGTGGGCAGGCGAATCAATGTTACACTTGTCCTAATACAGGGACTAACAATCTCCCCGAGCTTGCTGTGTTCTTAGTGTTCCCCACCCCCGGGGTATATGGAAATGTAACCCACGCTATAACTAGTATATGACTGCGGTTTCTAACATTAATACCGTAATCACGTTCGTATAATTTCGACGAAGATATTCGTGGATATGACTTCATCCGTTTTGCTTAATCCAAGGATGAAATGCAATTATTATTTTATTTATTTCGACTATCGATGCGAGTTTGCAGTATCTATAGGCTATACATGGACAAGGCAGAACAAGCACTCGTTGACCGCCGACATAGTGGGCGAAATCTCCACCATATTAACTGGGGTACAAAAATAAGAGAGGCCGGGTCAGGGTTTACACCGCCTCTGGGATATGCCAATCACAAATAATTGCCATGTGGAAAATCAATCTTTGATTCCGCCTGATCAGCGGATACTGGTAGGTTATAAACACAGGCACTGTACTCGCTGTATTGATCTGGTGATTACGTCCCATGTTTCCATCAATTATTGCTTCAGCGTCGAACAATTAAATAGGGTATTATACAGGCCCCATTTTAGTGTTCCGTTGGGTAGAAAATCATGTTGAATATGCAAAAACAAAATAACATTCAAGCATTGTTATAAATACATTGTATGTGCTATAGATAATGCAATTCTATTTTATACAGCCACACGTTATTCGATAGTTATTATATACGGTCAATATTATTTTGTCATAGCCTATGGCCTGGATAACGGGAAGCTATATAATGGCAGGTTTTTGATTTAGTTCAAATAAGCGGTAAAGAAGCTTTCAATCGGTAAATCGTGAAGTTGCCATTGCATATGTTTGCATGCCAATTTATCTGGTTGACACCCATCTTGCCTAGGCCGCGTGACCAAACTCGATATATCCGTAGCGTACCTGGCCCTCACACGCCATAATGTATGGCACAGTTAAAGTCAGTGAGATCAAAGCCTTTTTGTCGGTGCTGATAGTTCAATCAGATTTTCCCTATCACTGGAAGTTCTGCTACCTTGTTACTCACAACAACAACAACAACAACAACAACAACAACAACACACACGTACATACGGTTTTACCGTATAAGGGCACAATATATACAAGCATATTCAAACACAACCGCGACGCTTTCGTAACACATGTTTTGAGACACGGGGAGACAACTCACTCTGCCGACAGGGTGCAAATATGCCTGCCAGATTTTGCATGCGTATGCTGGGAAATGTAGTAACGGAGTGTAAGCGTACGTAGACACCATGTTTTGGAATAATATGTTATGCTTTTAAAAGGATGACATTGGTTTGTTTCAATTTCAGTATTGTTTTACTTGGTTCAGTATGGCGTTTTCATTTAAAACACATTTTTGCTTTCATAGATTGATTTGATAAATGATTGGTTTAAGAATTTATTAATTTGATAAATGGTTGTTTTGAGAGTTGGTTGTTTGGAAAACGGTTCTTTTGTGAGTGAATCACGTAGACTGATAGCACTTGAACATTAGATAATATTATGCATCCATGGAAACCAACCTCTCACATCAAGCAGGATTAATTCAAAAACACTGCACTGCTTGGTCGCTATTTGTGATGGTCTTATAAAGGCAACGAGTCACTGAACACAAGACCACATTTTATTCCTCAATTTACAAGAAAATACTCTTGGGAGTGGCCCACGGTGAGACACAACTGGAATCATGCAATAGCCGCATTTACTCATCATTGGGTAATTAAACTTCATCATGAGCCAGTAATGGCTGATTATTTTATTCCGTGATGTGGATTTAGTGGATTTTCTATCGGGAATAACATCACAATATCAACTTCCACTAACTGTCAATTAAAGACTTACTGTAGGCATACCTCATTTATCCCAAGTGAGTAATGGGTTATTTTAAGCGATACGGTTGTACAAATTTCAGCACCTACGTCGCCGACAAAACAACTGCATGCACGTCAACGTTAAGCATTCTTTCGACATGGACTACTAATATTGAAGCATCGTCGGTACCGGAAAGCACTAGTTTTAATCTACAAATCAGTTCATTATCAAGTCTCCGCGACCATATTCGTTATGTCTATTGAATTCATAGCTACAATTAATCATTACAGTCCAAGAAATCTCTAGGCAATTGGAAATCTCTCGCCAATGGTCTTGCATATTAAGTTGAAACAGTAGATCGATTTTTCTTTACATTTTGGTCAAGATAATACTAGTATGTTTAAACCAAACTAATTGGCCTGGCTGGCATAATTTGGAATACGAAGCGCCGCCATCTTGTTTCTGTAGTACACTCATGTACATGCTCTGTCATTCATGAATGGCTCACGAGGGTTGTTTACGACCTGGTCGGAAGCTACTGTTTTCGCCCAGGTCGGAAGCTACTGGCAATTTCAATCAACAGTATTCGCGTTACCATGGAAATTGGTCATATTCTATATGCGTTACAAAAGATGACATTTGATCAGCTGCAGAGAAAGGTCGATGTGATATAGACATGGGCCTCGCCCAGACCAAGCCAACGATTTCGATTTCACATGCCTTCTTAAAAAGCTTAACCTGACCGTAATTAGGGTAAGTGGACATTTTAATTACGTTGGGACGTATTGTTTTCTAACCACACCCAAGGATTTATAGTTTGTTAGTGTGAACAATACTGAACATGGCACAGCCTGGTATGGTCTGGAAAATATACGATTACAATACAATGTCCAAATCGTTTAAAGTACCTAATGATTTGCGATAAGACTTGCATGTATAATATCAATCAATAATCGTTGGCTGAACCAAGATTACACTTACATGAATATATAATGTGGCGTGTACTGCGAAAATCCGAGTGATATTATTTTCGTTTCGTAATTCATTATAAAACCAACATGAAGATCATGTGTATTATTCAATGATGCATAGGCGATACCGAGTTGCAAATAACTAAGTGTAGGTAACCTATTTTCAATGTTTCATGCAATATCTACAACTGCATAATATATGTGTCTACGAAAAAAACTGGTCTGCGGTTTCTTGCATCGTTATCCTAAGTTTAAAGAAAGGGAAAACGCATTTATCCAAATCATACCCACGTCGTTGCATATATGTCACCCCACAAATAGACTTTAGACATACATATACATAAACACCACACATTCACATCGTCTTATAAATTCGTGCACTCTCCTTGCCTTGCAGATGTGACCCAGTGCTCGGAGTTTCCGGTAGACTGAGCTACACGATGTCGGGGGAAAGGAAGGCAGTGTCTCCAATTGCGGAAGAGTACACGGAGATTGCCGAAGAGCGACACGAGATTCCCAAGAGGAGACACAGTCGGAGCCGCATCCACGAATCCGAACGGCCGCCCGAGAAGAGGAAGCGAAGCTGTCCGGATTACTTCGGCGTCAAGTCGTACCTCCACAATTTCTACGACGCCTCCACGGTCTACAAAGACCCCGTGATCTACGAAGACGACGACGACCTTCGATATCTCCTCGCGCCGTACCCGAGACGCCGCCGCTGCCCGACGATATGGTGGAAAATCTTCATGTGGGTTGGAGTCAATCTGCTTCTGTTTGGAGTCATCGGGATTCTCGTCGGATACCTTGTCCCGCCGAAACACCCTCTGGAACGCGTGGACGAACTCCACGACATTGCTTTTGTCGACCGGACCGCAGAGGCGTACAACACCACTCTAGACATGTGTAAGCTGATTGGTCTGATTTTGTTTTGTGTAGGGGGGATAACTCTAGCAATGTCGCTTCTGTTTCCCAGCTTTCTGTCTCACTACTGCGAGGATGACGGTCGTGAGGAGGCCATGAAAGTTCCCCTCAAAGATGGCGAGAGGACGCCGCTCAGCCCAATCGAGATGACCATTCCTTCATCATCAAAGGTCAAGAGTGTTCAGCCACCAAGACGACTTCCAGAATCGGTTATGACAAGAGCGGGGACCAAGCCAGTAAAGGACTGAGCTCATGGGGAAAAAAGTGGCGGGTGCGATTTAATAACGACCTGGATTGTCTACCGTGACTTCGAACAAAAAATCATGTTGTTTGCTGTCAATTGAGTCAAGTGAATTCTATGGCGTTGATAATCAAACAGGATGTAATATAATTTGGATATGGACTGGGCAGATGAATGTTGACAAGCTACGGCTCGGAGGCGTTCTATGTGATATTATATACTAGTAACCGGATACTAGTAACAGGAAGAATTCTGTGAAACGACAAAATTCGAGATCTTGAGTGAGATCAAGATGGCTGCGAAAAGAGGGGCTAACGATGTTTTGATCACCAGGACTGACCAAACATTACGTGTTGGTTAATTACAGATTGTCTAAGATTCTATTCAGTATAAGACGTTTCGTAGAAAGTGTGCGGGTGCTTAATGCGCCTCGCATTATCTGACACGTCTCGATAATATTTCTAATTTCATATCCGATATCGTGGTACATTTTAGTCGACTATGCCTTAATTCATTAACGTTATAACCCTTATCTCGGATCGATATAAATTAATTTACTACCCGACTGAACCGGGCCCTAAGCAAGGCCACGTGGGATGTCGTAAACATACTAAACTGTTTGCTGTAAATGCTGTGAATTAACATATAGACACGAACGTAATACCAAGTAACAGTTAAAACAAAAGCACGAAACATGAAATGGATTTTAGATTAGATTCGTTTTGTAAATGAAACCGGTTATCCAAACTTGTAACGGAATTTTTAGGATAACACTTATTTGTTAAAAAATATATTGTTGCTAAATTCGTACAATATTTAGGCATAATTTATTATCATGTGTCATATGAATGGATAATTGTGTAGTTTACAGTTGACACGTCCTTGACCCTCGTCCTGCTGAATTGGCAACACTCACAGTTGAATAGGGCATCTCCAGTTTCCTACAGCAGGGAGGAGTGTTAAAACTCCGTCGTAATTACTTATTCTCCTCAATGAATGCCTTCTTAAATCTAAAAGTGATCTACAGTATATAACTTAAATTGCCATCCGTCACAGATGTGTGTAGTCTTCTTAATGCAGATGATTACTTCAGATTTATACGACGCTATACTAAATTCAACTTGACCACAATAACAATGGCTCATCAAAGCGTACTCAAGCTGGGTTTCGGTTTATGGTTTAAAGCGAGAGCTTCACCGCAAATAAAACTGGCTTACATTCTTACCATAATACCAGTCCAGCTGGTACTGCGATTATCTAGTAAAAACGAAACCATACGCCCCCTTTAGTTATGAATAAAATCTGACAAATTATATACAGTTACATTTTGAGTACATCTCCATGAACTATTAAAAAAAAAAAGAAGTAAAAAGTAAATAGAAATATAATATACTAGATCTAGTAATCATGATGACAATTTATTTTTTTGGTAATTTTCTACAGATCCATCTTTGATCCTCCTAAGTATAATATTGATGTAGTGGTACTGTTACGTTGTTCATACTTGTGTTACCCGGTGGCGAGCTTGTAATGCAGCCATTTAATTAAATAAAATACCATGTATCAGATTTCAATAGCATTATTATTATTTATCGCGAACAAAGTAGGTTATTTTATGCGTTAAATATCCGAGAGTTCTACTGTATGTTCTGACAATCGGATACTAGTATATTTTTACATGGGTAAATATAAATCCATAATTTAAAAAAAACAGATTTATTTTTAGATACTGTTTCATTACTCTCAGTGCAATATTCCGTATGCCATACATTGGAGACCCTGTGTAAATGTGATTTTTGTTTTGTGTTTTATAGTACCGTATAATAAGGCATCATCTATGTATTTGTTATCTTCGTTGGTGATCAGTTATATCTATATTGTATCTCAGTGAAGCATCAACATGCGACGAAACAATTAAAGGCATTGCACTGCTTGTGAAACGTAATTGTATACTTCATACACTTATACTGATGGGATGCTTGTATTTTACTTCAAATGTACAGCTCTTAAATTTGAACCATAGTCATTATAATTATATATTATGGGAGACCTATTGAAGAATCGAGTTAAGAAGACCAGTCGTTTTTTGTTTGTTTCCAAGTTACCTGAACACGTGGCATATTCGTATGTATGTGCTGTAACATTGGCCGTCCGTAATAAACTGTTCTGTTGGCAATGAGAAAATAGTTTTTTCTATCATGCCTTGCATTTCCAGTATGAAGAATCACCATGAAAAAGTATTGTGTGTGTGTGTGTGTGAGAGAGAGAGAGAGAGAGAGAGATGGAGGGAGAGAGAAAGAGAGAGATAGATAAGGAGGCAGAGAGAGGGATGGGTCGAGGATGGAAGGATAGACAGAAGGCGAGAGATTTTAGTGCTGCACTGCCTTTGATACACCGGGCAAGATGTATGAAACAAATTTTACATTGTCCGTAAATTTATGAATATAGATATCTCAGTTCAAGTACAGAGCTTTTTACTTATAACTTTAACGAATTCTTCACTCACGCTCCATCTCAACATAGGTTAATTACGATAATTATTTGACGTACTTTCACAACACGACAAACATTTCCAATTTGTACATGGATGTACAGTTATGTTAGAAACGATCCGTCTATTGGCATACATGTAGGATATGCAACTATCGCAAAGAGGTCTGAAATGATCGTACCAGAAGTCGAGATTTACGTTGTTTCATGCGAACGCAAACCATCACTTGTGCCTACAATTGCTCCAGGACAACAGTACGGCCAG
This sequence comes from Clypeosectus delectus, assembly GCA_032355325.1. NCBI lineage: Eukaryota > Metazoa > Mollusca > Gastropoda > Lepetellida > Lepetodrilidae > Clypeosectus > Clypeosectus delectus. The sequence goes on along the minus strand of JAULBO010119321.1, from coordinate 1,698 downwards.
GACAGCTGAATAGGTCTTCGAAATGCAAACTACAAAGTCATCCTACGGGTTTGACAGGGCAAACACCACTTGAAGCAGGCCAGTATGTAGTTTTAATTAATTTGTACCACAAATATATTTTTTATTTTCAATAAAATTATTTGTTTTGTGGGTTATCATTCTAAAAAAAATGGATTTACATCAAACTCATGTCATTCTATCTGGCAATTATAGGGAATCATTTTATCATCTCAGGCTTTATAAAAATTGACTTAGTAAACTGACATTCAATGACAAAATCAGGTAATATACAGATTACCTGATTATACAGATTACCTGTAAGATATATACACACAGGTATAATACTTCGTGTATCCATAAAGGTATAATATTATAAATATCTAATCCGGCATTTTAACTATCATACTACATACATGATTATCTTCGTACAAGCATAATGTTGCAAGAACAATAGCATTATATACTAGTATGCTGTTCATACACGCAACAACAAACTCATAATTAAAAAAATGTTGAGCAATGCAACCGCCGCCGAAAGGGATCACTCGTTTCAGAAGACAAAGAAACCTCGCAATATTTTCATATTAATAGCGTTAACGTCAGTCTCCTGAAGCTGGTTTCTATTGATTATATTTCCCCGAGATGTGACAACGGCTGCGAAATGCACGAGACAGACCTCTAAGAGAATTCAACATGTCCAACTGCCAACGAAATTGATTATGCCCGATGACGGTCATTACGGAGGCGAATATATGTCCTCTACGTCACCGCTGGTGTGGGGGTGGCTTATCGATCGATATCATGGTGGCTAAATAACAAGAATGGGTCTATTTCGGGGGGCGACCGCGTCATGGCTCCACTTTGAATAAGAGTAAATGGAATATTGTAAGTTTAAAGAGCTTATTATGTTGTACAGGACGTGTTTTCCGTCATTTTCGATAGCGAGTCTACACTAATTGATATGTCACACAGGTACGGTGGAACACCGCATACATGTATAGTGCACAACAAAAGGCCCTGATTTCGAATAGGCGTGCGGGGGGCACTGTTGTAAACTCTCTCTCTCTCTCTCTCACACACACACACATGCACACACACACATACATACACACACATACACACACATACACACACACACACACACACACACACACACACACACCCATTCATACTCACATATATAGACACTGTTGAATCTAGAAAATGTCAACTCGACCAAAAAGGAACTGATCGTTGTTCTAACAATCATATCCACCTCATGGTTGACATTCCCCATTACTAGTATTTGAGTGTTGGGAGTGTTATACTATAGTGCTGGAAGTATTGTGCATACGCATTACCCGATAGGAAGAGATATCGAAGTGAATGCTGTCTTTCTAGCTCCTGGAAAACGGAAGAGGAATTGCAGCTGGATATGATGACCGGGGCAGTACCGTGGTATACTAGATATGATGACTGGGGCAGTACCGTGGTATACTAGATATGATGACTGGGGCAGTACCGTGGTATACTAGCTTTCGGACGCTAATAATCACATTACTAAATATATTATTTTACATAATGGGTACACGGTAGAAAACGGGTCATACATGTATACTACCCATGGAGTTGAGACGAACAACAAAACACCGAAGTGCCGAAGTGTGTAGTATCCCTGACCATGGATAGTGTTGAAACGACGTTACGTTGTCCCCCCCC
>JAULBO010119210.1:0-10451 GCA_032355325.1 Clypeosectus delectus | reverse complement strand
GAAAAATTCAATTGAAGTTTTATAACGACGTGAGCAACGCAAATGGCTTACTACCTCGAAAACCCCTAACGGCGGGATACTAGTGCGCCCCTATTCCCAACTGAAACAGGGGCGGGGCGTCTGTGGATAGTGATGCAATACTGCACGGACGGGGAGAAAATCAATATCTAAGTCGTGGACATGAATAATTCGTGCGTGGCGCACGAAATGCACGGAGTGTACCGTTGCAAAGACTACAGCGAGGCATGGGTGCATCTAATTCGATCCAGATGGCTTTTAATGACAGGACAATTTATGCAATCCCTTCTGGGTCACCTTGCTTGGTAAATTTCCAAGACTTCTGAAAGGTTCTCGGATGGTCGTGGTCTAGACATGTCATTGATTTTGTTTTTCTTTCAGCGTTGACATTCGGGGTTATGAAGAATTGTATCGGTTGTTAGGTACCATCGTATACAGACATATAAGGACAGTGTTCGTGTAAATGCTCACTGGACTTCAAAACTTAAATAAACATTAATAATCAAGATTCCCAAGCGCTGCAATACGTCATGCACTGATCATAACCCGTCTACAGATGAAATGAACAAACAGTGCAACGGCCACGATTTATTTCCTGCTTTCTTCAGACGCATTACAACATAAACTTTTGTTTCCACAAGTCAACTAAACAGGTGGCAAGCTGTCTCTTGTAGAGTCGCATCGAACACGAGAGCAGCTGGCCATATTATCGGTTCTGGGTACAGTCTGGGTACTCAAGACGAGCAACAAAGACAAGTCTGTGTCAATCCGTACGCTCCCTTTTGTTTTGCGTGCCTTTCATGATGAGTTAAAGGTGATTCACGTGCATTAGTCTAATCAGTTCGTTATTCAGTCAGTATATTATATCTCGATTATGTTTGGTGAAGTTTTACTCTGGACACGAAATAAACGCAATCCGATATTAAATACGAGTGTAAGATATCATTACTGTTTGTATTACGGTATATACCAATAACAACTAACGCTTGAAAGCGCTATATAATTTCATTTAGGTTCGTTTATTAAGATGTTATTCTATGTATAACATTGTAAGAGAGAGAGAATGAGATAATTTAAAAATACATTACTAAATATGCTAGTAGTAGTACGCGTAGATATATTGTAAATATTTATAATGGGGTTTTGCAAAGCTCTTTTTTTCTTTTCTTTTTATGTGTTAGGATGTAACATGCAGTAAGTAAATGCCTTGTATGTATATATCCCTGTAAATGCGCTTGAGTACGAGACCTTGAGTACTATAGTATCTATAATTTGGATGCTATTTATAGACGCCACCACGCTGACCTTGTCCGAACCACGTGGCTTTGTTTACTAACAACGCCGTTTCATCGCTATGCTATGCTTAGTGTTTCTTTCTCACAGAATGATCGTACAGAACGTGGGCGGAATATGTTCTTTCTTTCTTCTTCCCATTTCAATACCATTTCTTAAGGTTATAAATACGAAACGCATTAAATGTAATTACAACCGACTTAGCTTATTATGTCGGCTAAATACAAAAGCGAAGCATAAACTTATACTAGTATACAAACTGATAAAAGATTTACAGGTATTACTTGACTTTGCTTAGGAATAGTTCAATGGATTTCATCTATTGAATATACTTATGTATAATTATTATTTGGATAGCTAAGTAACGTTATTGTACATATATTATGGCTGTTTATCTCGGCGCTGTACATGCGCATTGTCTGTTTCGGGCTGTACCATACACGCGCATCCGTGTGCGCCACGCCCCCCTTCATCCACCAACCCACGCGGTTTTCTCTCAGATGGACATGGAATGTGTTTACCAACAAACTCGTGGTCAGTCGACCTCGGGTCGTGCGTAAGGTCAGAGCAGTCACGTGATAGTGCCTGAACGCACTTTAGCGCCATTGAAATGGTCGGCAGTGATTCGTTTCTGTTGACAACTGGTCACTCTCTCTGTGGGCGCAGGCAATGCGATATTGCTTCGGGTCTAATTGCGTCGCACTTGACGCGCCAGAATGATTCCAGCATTCCAGGGTGCCAGATTTGGAAACCTGTATGTTTGCGGAGCTACTTTGAAAGACTTAAAGGCATACTATCGCGGCTTTGTTTACATATTCCATGGTCTAACGTAGTTTTACCTGAAAGTATGAACATGTGATGTGTCTAAACAAGTATATTGGGTAACCAGCTACATTTCCCACATATCCGACTGGTTTTTAATATGTTTATATATTGAATGATTATAGCTACGTATAGCTATACTTATCTTGTCATTTGAACATCCCGAAATGTCATTCTGTCCAGGTTCAATGATTAGAGTTATACTAGTATTTGAAAGAGTATCTACTTAAGAAGATCATTGGCGCTATAAGGTATATTTTGAGTTATGCATAACGATAACATATTTTAACCAGTGTCTCATTAGATTTTCAAAAGCTGGACAGCCAACTCGACTTTATTAGTATTAGTACATGTATATGTATATTAATCAGTGGGATTACTAGTAGTTTGGTGTTTCTCACGTGACTTTGTTTACAAACAATTGAATGGCCTTCCCAGTATCACGAGCTATAAATAGCCACTGGCCAGCTGCGTCCACTTCCGTCCGTGACAACAATTAGATGTCGTGTTTGTCTCCACGTGGACTTACCATGCCCTAACCATGATGGCGCGTGAATACTAACAATAGCAATTCTTCGTCTTGCAGAATCAATAACTATCACATATAGCCATGACGCATATTTCATAATACTGTTGTTGTTGTTGTTGTTGTTGATGTTGTTAAATGGGGTTTAAAGCCGCTCTCTAGAACGTGCTCATATCACGGCTTCTTTGTAGTGTATGGATGTGTGTATGTGCGTGTAGTTAGTTCACTGGAATATCATGCCGCAGTTCGAACATGGATACTCCACTCATTATACTGACTCCGAGCCGACCAGTCCTTACCCCATTAATGCCGAGCACCAAGCAGGGGAACAACAAGTATCCTATTTTAACGTATTTTGGTATGGCGCTGCCGGGGATTTTAATCCACGACATTTCGCTCTCCGGGCCGACGCTCCAACCACTGCGCCACGGAGACGGGCTTCATAATACTGCAATGATACAAGGCCGCCTCCGTGGCGCAATGGTTGGAGCGTCGGCCCGGAGAAGGTCGTGGGTTCAAATCCTCGGCCGCGTCATACCTAAAACGTTAAAAGATGGTACTTGCTGTTTCCCTGCATACACTGCATACAAGCCGTGATATGAGCATGTTCTTGAAAGCAGCTTTAAATCCCCATTAACAACAACAGCAATGATGCAATCCGATGGCAATATTATTTCAGTTTCAGATTTCCATAGGAACGTCAAGCAATAATTCACTCACTCATTTCTTCATTCTGCAGAATCAGAGATAGGACTAAGCAACATAACTAAGACATAACCATACTACATAATTCATAATGTGGTGCAATATTATTTCAGTTTCTCCCTCCTAATTACATGTATGTATAGATGATGAACACGGCACGTCTATACATGCCATTGTTAATGTAATATTCATGATAGTGTGTAAATATATAATATTGTTCAACAATGTCAATGCTTCGTCTTGCAGAATCAAATATAACGACTACGCTAGATATAACTAACACATAACTAATTCATTAGGAACTATTTCGTAAAGGTTCTTCGCCATAAATAGACCCAATGTACTGATGAGCCTCACGTAATTCTGCAGCTGCCCTGCCAGACTTGACATCGTGTCTTCCCTTATGATGTCAACGTACCTCTAATTAGTGTAATTAAATGTAACTTGTTAATTACATGGATGCACCCAGAAGGTAAACAATGCCTGTCCATTGTAGAACACACATGTGTGGTACTTGTGGTTTATATTGTATATTGAATCAATGTTTAGTTACTGAAATATTGGAATGTGACACCTTTTTCATGAAAATTTACAATTATAAACATTTTCAACCCTAGGGTAGGTGCTTTATAATGGCTGCTAAATATTCCAAGAGCACATCTGGGATGTAAACTAAGTTGTTTTCGTTTACTAACATATCAAAGAAGGTATATCCACTGAAAGAAATTAGGAATATGTACAATATAATTTTGGCCAGGACATGCTACTTAGTACTTATGTGTTGGTATTTCATACTGGGCTTTCATGCCGCTCTCGTATAGATCCTAGGGCGTAGCTAGCGTCCTACAAAGTATACTCAGTCAGGGGAGATTCGATGGCAATATCCATGTCCAAATGTGCAGGTATGTACGCCAATGAGATCAACGCTTTCATGCATCTCACTTATATGTAGAACTACAGATTATATAAATACATGCACTAATTTCTCTATTAGAACTACTCATATATCTGCAGTTAGTATACTATTTCTATTATATCTGTTCATATAATACGGTGTTTTATGTAACTAGTTTCATCTTGTTCGTTTCATTTCTCAATGGCGGTTGCAATTCATCGTCTGGCATTGTACTTTGGTTTACCATGGTGCAGGACAAGTTTCTATTGGTAAATTCCCATTGACTTTGTGCAGTAGGATGCATGTGTTCAGCTGGACAATAATGCATATAACCAACTTCCTTGTATAGACTTGATGTTGCTGTGATGTTCACCCATTCCAATAATACGAAGACATTTGTTTATAGTTCATATAATTTATTTTTGGTCATTGTGTCATTTTCGTACAAATATCTCTTATGAAAGTCAAACATTGCACAAAATAACAATTTCATGACAAAATATAACATATATTTGCATTGGTTGTGCATTGATAATGCTCACTGTAGCTTGAAGCTATGTACAAGTAGGAACGTTATCACTCTCAGATTCCAGTGGGTCAGAATTCTACAAATGTTTGTTGGCGTACTCATAGCCGTTTGCCGTGTACGGACAACGGTCCGTCATTGGTTCCCACAACGGGAACCAACCAATCAACGCTAAGTAAACCGCCCGCCAAATTGACGTAGGCGGGCTCGGCCCAGTGACCTAGCTAAATTTAGAATGTTCCTGATGGAAAATTTTCAATGGCCATTTCGAACAATGGCTAACAAGATCGGGCAGGTTGGTAGCCATAGCCATCCATTCCCAGCCACACGATGAATACATTAAATTGCCAAACAGAATCAAAAGATAAACACAATCTTAGACAAGTTATTTTAGACAAATACAGGAATCATCTGTATCATTCTGACCCGTTAACAGGGAACAATATGGAATATTGACTTTGTCGTTACAACAATTAACACACTCAAACGTACCCGTAAAAGATGCAAACAATAACATTTAGTTTCACCATGTATAGCAGTGTAACAACGGAACAATGATTTCAGACTTGTTTGAAAAGCAAACGGTTGAAGATGTATGACAATGTATTCCAGAACAGCTCGCATCAACTTGCATGCATACGCCCACTCTCTCTCAGAGCCTGTCTCGCTGATCAACGTGACTAGGCCACGTTACCTTCTGTCATTCGCCATGTTTACCAACATCCACACATTCATTTAGATGGCGTTGCATCGCTGAATTATCGATAACAAAATAAATTACTTTCTGGCAGACAAATAAATACATAGGCACGTGGCTGTTTTGAACCTCTCAACTCAAGAATAAATTAGCATTACCAAGGCAATATTGTGGAATATGGTCTCTTTTCAGAGTCATACGGACATACTGAGTGGCCTACTATAGTATCGGAGACAAGGGACAGAACGTTTGAGATATTGGACACTAAGGCAAGAACTAAAATGATAGTGTAGCTAGTTACATTATAAATACTGTCGCGGACAAACCTTGCCGGACATATCGTTATACTGTCCTTAAAATTATGTCCTTTAAAAGGAAGCACACATAAATAGTTCCGTTATACACGTCGTTTACTGAATTGCATAGTCCTCAAAAGTCCAGTAAAAGCACAGGTAAAGTTCGTCAAGGTGGCAGCACAGAATCGATTCAAGTGTCTTTGGTTTGTAGCAAGTTTGGAGACTTAGATTCTTCTCACCTCCCCCAAACTGTCCAGACTAGTCTCCTGGCAACCTCCCCTCACATTGTAAAGCACGCATGGGTGTCTTGGCGACCCGCTTTAGAGGGATTCGTAAGCAACAGACCTTGAAGTCCACTTATCCCTCCCAGCACCCCAATGTGAATGCGAAGCACATGCCAGCAGTCTATATCACATTAAAGTGAATGTCCGTCATCTTTTGTGTTCACGCTAGTTTCGTGTCTTTTTCTTCTTCTTCTCATCCATCATCAGACGACAACCAGTTGGTAACACGATAGCGTTCTTTCGTCGTGTTTCTCTTGTCGGTCGTCTCTTCGTGAACACGTTTTTTCTCTCTCAGACTGCCCCCACATGGTCGTGACTGGGGCGGAGCGCACGTTTTCAGAGTGTTTGCCTCTCGTCTGCTTCTCCGCCGCCTCAAGGCTCGCTGTCCTTTACACTGTCCGTCTCGCTGCCAATGGATGACACAGAGTCGTGCGTGTATGAATCGGCGTCTTCCTCGCTGTCCTCCTCGGGAGATTCTTGAATGGGGTCCAGGTTGGACATGGCGGATATCGTCCTCTGTCGCTTCCTGTGCACCATGGGCTTGGGCTTCCTCTTGGACTTTGATTTCGACGCGGAACCCGAGTTTGTCCTTTTTCTGATATACTGCAACAACGTGGTGAATATTCCCTTCTTGGGTCCCTCGTCTTTGGTCTCTTCTTTGGGCATCTTAAGTCGATTTCCCGTCAAAGCTGCTTCAGCTAGGTTGGGAAGTGAACTAGAAAATCCATTTGGCCCAGTGACTTTGGACTCGTACAGCACTGGGAGAGACTTGGTACCATCGGCTTGGATGATGTAGGTGTAAACAAACCCATTCCTGTCCCTCAAAGTCACGCGGTACGTTTTCGATTCCGCGGAACGAGCTTTCTGGGAACTGGCATGCCGACAGTGTTTGGAGTGTTTCGTATTCCTCTTGTTGACTGGAGTGACGAATGGCATATAACCCCTCGTAGCGTTTGGATACATGGCCATAGATTGGTAGAGTACAAGTTTCTGATGTAAATAACAACAAAGTAGTTGTGATGTTGTCGCTCGGAAAGTCAGCGTGGTTCTGATATACACACAGAGATGGTCGAGCTTTTACAACTGCTACACACAAACTGGGCCAATAGACGGTCGTTGGCAAAGTTTCAATTGACGTCTGTCTGGTTTCTGGAAGGTTCTACTTTCCATTGGTAGAAGAGCACGTGACTTGGGCCTTTGTTTACATTCGAATTCAAGAGATGTCATTGTTTGAACACACCTATTATATTCCATAGAAATATGTAATTATTTTAGGCTACTTACGCCTTGATGGTGGAATTAAGAAAAAAATGGCATTATAAAACATGTTTTCATGTTCGAGGCTGATCCCTTGGTAATGGATTCGTCTACTCTTATGTTAATCAGTTTGGCAAGCTGCCAGCGCGGGCTGCGTTCAGGTCACATGGTTTCGATTCATCGCTGTCATGGTCGAGTCCATTGTAGAAAGCCCGGGAAGGCGCAGAATCGTGATCGCATCCCACAATCTGAAAATTGTCACATATTTCGGCTCGTATTCTGCAAACATGTGATTATTTGTTATCACTAATTAATATGTTGACATATAACAACAGTAAATCGCAAGTAATTTATAATTTCGTTGCGGAACACTGTAAAACAACCCGATGTCAGAAACCCGTCACCCCCATCACGTGGTGTTTGGTATTTCACCATGAATGGCAACGCAGTGAAGGCGCCAAGGAATAAGATCGATTTTTCCGATAGAATACGTTGGAACCACGACCGTTACTATGCTAGCCAAAATCGATTTGTTTGACAACATTGAGTTGGGGGCATGGCTCAAATAGGCGCGGCTTCAATGAAACTAGTAGCACGCATAGTGCCTTCAATATGTCTTTGCTCCATGAAATGTGTACTTTATGACATTGACAATGTAAACGGATACCAAACAGCCCCAGGGGAATTTTTCTCTATGGCTGAACGACCGGGGCGCCTCAAGGCGTCTGTGTCAGGCGTGACATCTCCAAGTCACTCCTTCAAAGAAACCTGCGCATCATCAAGAGATGTGACTAAACATGCTTGAAATATTCCAAGTTTTCCTAAACAGTAATACAGTATGTTAAACACGTGAACGCCATGCGGTCCAATAACTAATCACGCAGGCTTACAGTGCATACCGTGCGATCGTGTTATATAATATACTAATTATTGGTAGTTATGCATTGTTATTCCTGGACGTTAGTGATAACGATTTTACCAACTTAATCCCATGATTAAGCCCCCCGTGGGTCGTGACTTGTCAGAAAGTCACGTGAATATGAACAAGCATGATGAAAACCTATTCTAATCAGTGTCGAATAGGTCATAATATTATTTTATTTTAAAATATATAAATGCCAATTCTATAATTAATGGATGGATTTACAACGTCAATTGAAGTGCCTTATTTTATTTGATGTTTTAAAATACTACTATGCAAATTTAAAAGTTTTCTGGATCACTGTATATCATTTTGAAATACGATACTAGTATATACATTTATTCATTACGAGTTTACAATATCAGAATATGTATAATATGCTTTTAATATATGTTTTTAAACACATGTATTCGTACTTGCTGGCAGTAATATATAGGCTGGAGATGGATTACTAAGTATTTCTTTGTTGATGAACTGTCTGTTGAAAATGCGCGAACTCGCGGACCCGAATACCCCAGTTTCCCGCCCTCGGGCGCGGGGGTAACGTTCGCTTCATTGGGTCACTAGGCCAGCACCGGAGGACAATTAAATGTCTGCCTATCGAACTAGAACCGTGACAGGCTGGGCGTAGGACCGACCGTCATAAAAGTCGGCAAGTCTGCCACGTTTTTCTGACAAGTTGTCCCGCATACGATGATACGTTACATGTCACGCTGTTCTGTTCGTCCTCGTGATGTTCGTGATTTGCATTCAGCACGGTAACACCTACTGTGTATACGTTATACTTTAATGTACAGTATGTAAACAATGTGTTGGTGTAGATGTCAATGCATGCGAGTTACTGCCATCCTGAAAGACAGTTTTATCTCTCAGTAGACGATTTTAACAATTACAGTGTACTTGGTTTGTTAAATACACTAAATTCTTTCATTGCTGATAATCGTGTTGGGCTATCCGGACACAACACGCGGAAGTTGTTTTGTCTCAACTTCGAAATATTCTCACCCTTGTTTGAACTTATAAATATCGGCGTCATACCGTACATACGATGGACATTAATATACGTGGCGGACACTACTTAGTAATACTATATATACTAGTATGCAGACAAGTATAGTCACATTGGCGTGTTTCAATGGAGCATTAAAAACACTTAAAAACTTTTCGTGACATGTGTACGACATGGCATGTGCAGTAGGCCTATATATTACATTCATATTACTAGTATATCATTTATATCTACTGTATTTATTCTTTACTTACCGAACAGACGATTTCAATAGCTTACGATGAATTTATAATATTATATTTAATCGACTAGCAATTTAATAATGTCACCATTAATTGTATTGCTTCAGTAACTCGCGGGAGAATTGAAGGGAACACAAATCGATTTATTGTATGTTTACCAACAATAGTTCCTATGTATACAAACACATACTATCTGCCCCACCCCCGGTTCTCCCCCTCCCCATACCTTACCACCCCTTCCTAGTATCCGGGAGGTGGCTGTGTTTGAAGTTTGAATCTGATTGGTCGAGAAGTACACAAGGACTTCCTTGAATGAGCAGGTTTCCGCGAATGTCAGTTCCTTGTACGATGATACAAAAATGGCCCCGTTTGTTGCTTCCAGTGTTTAATTAATATACGTGAATTTAATAAACAATATACAAATACGCAGACGACTGTGTCTGCCCGTCCCGATGTGTGGTTGGAAGGGCGGGGTGGTGATGCAACCGGCTGACCCTCAACAGACAAACGACGCTGCAAAGTTTACCAACACGCACGGCCTGATCGATCGTGTTGCTAGTATTCAAAACAAGCTGTGACGTTGGCGGGACATGTCAATACAAGATGTGATGAAAGATTGAATATTATATGTCTATGATGTACTTTGCGTTAGTTGTATTGTAAGTATGGGTTATTCAAGAATGAACAGGCAATAGAGGAATTGTAACCCATGCTAGAATACATTTTAAATTACAAAATACTATCCTTGATAAAGGTGTGGCATTGTAATTAACATACTAGTACCATCTAATCTTGTGACGTCTATCCAATGTGTGGATATTATTTAACTAAGAAGTCTAATAAAGTAGTATTCTACCATGGCTAGGTTGTCCTGACCAGATGAAATGTGTGTGTGTGTGTGTGTGTGTGTGTGTGTGTGTGTGTGTGTGTGTGTGTGTGTGTGTGTGTGTGTGTGTGTG
>JAULBO010118876.1:0-18475 GCA_032355325.1 Clypeosectus delectus | reverse complement strand
CCTACTTACGACTTATTATACAACCGATCGATAGAAGCTCATCGTGCGACCGATCGACCCGTGTGAGTCCACCTTTATCCACACATTGACGTACCTGTAGGCCGTCCTGAGGACGAAGAGCTCCAACGTGGCAGACTGGAACAACAGCTCCTGATCTTCCTTGCAGAGGTCCGTGAATCCTGGAATCTTCTCTGCCCAGCCTTTCAGCACATCGACGGACTGGATAAGTATGTCATAGAACATCTGGATCCGGTCGTCCTGGGATGTAGGACTTTCGTCGTCTGTCGGAACTTTATACTGAAACCATACAGCATGACATTTAGTGTTGTGTAAATAACATCAGTGCTTATAATTATTACGTCGTGATATGTGTCTAAAGTACTACTAAGGTACCGTTATCTCATACGGCAGAATTTCTACTACGGACATGGCATTTTAGTAACGTGAGTGGTAATATTTGACAGCTTCAGCTGCAGTGTTTCAGGTAGTTGGGTTCAAGTGGAGGCTTTTTTTGTTCCAAAATGTAGCGTTTTTCAGGAGATTTCACAGTAGGTAAATATAGTCGGGCAGTTATGTAGGATATGCTGTTTGAAGTCACAGATGTAACTAGTGACTGAAATGTCTATTTTCCCTAGCAAACACGTGCTAAGAGGTGCGTTACACTGCAATGTTTAACATCTAAATATTTCTCTACCTTGCTGTAGTCAAGATTTGGAATGTCCGGACTAGTGTCTACATGCGCCCTCACTAGAGCGGTGATGAGGCTGATGGGGGGAGACGGGGGGCTTTCTTGTGGGGACTTGGGCTTGGAGGGCAAACGGCCCCGGCGTCCTTTCAAACTGTCTGTTCTCACAACTGCAAATAACAAATAAGAAAATATCCGTTAACTATCTACATGTATAATTTATCAAGAGTTGTTTGTACATAGTTGTTATACTTGTATGTGTATGTCCGACTTTATCAATGTGGTGTGGAGTTGTATGCGCCATATAAATAAAGAAAAACATCGTATAGTAAATCGAGGATGTTTGTCAGTTGTTCAGTGTCACTTAGCTTCACATTCATCTCTCGACATATGAGAAACCAGATACCTCTGAGCAAAACCTCGTCAGTTTAATATAAATCAAGTCAGCATTGCGGTTTCAATAAACGGCCTAATAATTGCCTTTCCTAACAAATCAAAGACTAGTATTACACGTTTAGTCATATAGCTCTAAATTGCATTGTTATATCTCATGTGGTTGTATTAAAGAATTATAATCGAGATACTATCAGTCACGAAATATAATCGTGAACGATTTAATTAATGGTGTCTCCTGCTTCAATGAATACGTTATAGGTTGCACATCACATTCCTGAGTACTATTTCATTCGCTATAATAACGCAAAGATAAAACCTTCAAATAAATACTTCTGGCTTCAGAGAAAAAACATCGCATTAATTACTATAAATATTGGATTGTTATTTTGGTGATGCACCGTTAGGCCGACTTCGGGGTATGGCTTTGTTTTGGGCGAAAGCGAGTGCTTGCGGTTCTCAATAAGTTAGTGATGGGTCTAAGCAAAGTGGCTTAGCATATCTGTTAATCATAATGCATAAAGAAACCCACGTGTGCTCTCGGTGGCCACGCTCGCTGGCATTGATTCATTCAAGCCGAGCTATGCGGATTGTCCAAGATGGTCGCCACATGTGGAAGATATCGTCTGCCCGGAGGCGCGTGCTCCGCGTGCATATAAGACGAACATGGCAGGAACTCCTTTACGCATGCGCTTTGAGCAAACACTCATTAATTCCCTCTTGCTATCTCAAGAGGTACTTATGGGATCACAATACGTATAAATATTGTAGGAGAAAATGCCACGAGCACAAATAGTTTCACCGTTTAATGTTTTCACATTCTCCTCGAAGAGAACTATTCGTTTTTTGAGACGCAGAATACATGTTTTCTTCGTTCGGAAGATCGGCACTATATTTCAATATACAGGAATGGAGGCCACGCTTTATACGGATTTCCACGTCCAGACAAAGTAAGCAATATCGTGTCGCAGATGAAGATGTGTTTACGGTCTAAACAAAGACAACTTTGAAAATCCGTTTCTTGACTGAGCAGATTTCAACGCTTGTACTTGGTACCAGACTTCAGTCTCTACAGTCTATCAAGTCTATCACGTGAATAAGAGCTTCATGGTCTAGGAAAATAGACGAACATATTATTGTAGTAATCAAGGCGGTGTTGCGGGATGCTTGAGAAAGTTGTACGTGCTGACATTATTCCCGTCAGATCGCATTCAGAACATTCTAGACTTCGTCCTTTCGATTGCATATCGTGTGACTGTGTGTGTGTGTGTGTGTGTGTGTGTGTGTGTGTGTGTGTGTTTGCGTGTGTGTGTGTGTGTCCATCCCTTGCCGTTTGGTGCTTCACATATCTACATACATGTACATGTATTGCATGAATGAAAGTGATTGCATGAACTATTTGTCGAATAAAGGCATTGCAAATAGCATTTAACAGTTGGTATAGATAGCGTCCTTGTCATACACCTATAACCGATTGAAATCCAAGACATTCTATTTATAGTGATAATACCGTATTTTATTTTTGTGTGGGGAACGGCACGCGTATAAAACCTACTAATTAACGGTACTTCTTGGGTTACTGGTGGCGGACTAGTATAGAACATGTACTAACCTTCCTTGACCATGCCAACAACCAGGCATTTCTGAAAGCGACAGAACTGACACCGGTTTCTCCTCCTCTTGTCCACAGGGCAATTCTTGTCTGCTAGGCACACATATTTGGCATTCTTCTGAACTGTGCGCTGCAAGGCAAACATATTCATTATTATCTTCTAGGGGACACAAGGAGGACTTTGCATACGTTGCAGAAACATTAAAGATGAGCCATACACTCTGGGAGCAACTGTAGGACCCCGGGGAGCAGACGCCAGCTTAAACTGCATTGTTTTGCAGAATACAAGGGCTGGGTATGACGTGAGATTTCGGTGATTTACGTCAAATGGGATTCCCGCTAGGTGAGGCTCGCCTCCGGTTTTATTGTCCCTGGTAATGAGGCGAAAGGCTGGCTGCTCGAGGCAGGAGCAACAGTGTTTTGTCTTCCCTGTTTACACCTCAAGGTATAATTCCAGTTTTGGGAACGAGTACACAGACGAGTCTATGGGAGTCAACATTACAGGCAAGCGGGGAGGTGACGAAAACAACATATTATTTAGGTGTAATAATGTATTTGACAACTTTTTATACATTTGTGTTATTTAATATTATTCGTACCTTGAAGAACCCTTTGCAGCCTTCACATGTCCTGACGCCGTAGTGCTGGCAAGCGGCGTTGTCCCCGCAGACAGCACAAAGGAGACATTCTTTGGTCGGTTGGTCTCTGGGAGGCGAGGACCGCGACGACCCAGGGGTGGGTGGTGTGGTGGGGGACTGCAATTGGTACTTCTGGACGTCAAGACTGAAATAGAAAATACATGCCATTAATAATTTATACTTATTCGTTGTTGCTTTTTTTCCCGATTTATATAATACTAGATTTAAAAGTTAAAAATATGTTAATATTTTATTAACCGAGAGCATTGTTGTTGTTGTTGTTGGGTTAAGTGTTTTCCTGTCGCCTTCCGACGTAGCCGCTTTCGGCAGACCGGACCCACCTAGGGTCGTATGTGTGTCAGCTTTCAACTTGTACGGGTGGCAGTGACCGAGAGCATCATTTGTTCAGTAAATAATATACTGACAGACGAACGTGTGTTTAAGTCGCAAAGTCCGATCGGAACGGGAATTTACATAGACAATAATAGTATACAGTGTACATTTTTCAGCTCAGCATTAAGAATGGCATTATGGAACAATTACATTTGCAGAGTTGCAGAGTTGCAGAGTTGTTGATACGGACGCGTTGATCAGTTGTGTGTTGGCGTTGGTAATTAGTACGTATCCTGGAGCAGGACGGCTCTGTGTCAAGGATGCGTTCTCAGACCACGCATTTCGCCCTTGGTGCGTCATTAGTCTCTTTGAATGCGTCGCAAACAAAGGACCTGCCTGTGACTTACACTGCTATGGGATCGCAGTCTTCAGACTTAGCTGAAGCCATTTCTCGGTGTAGTCGGAAATATGGCCAGTCATAGTGACGTATATATATGCATCGTGTGTACTATACATTTAGTTAAAATTCAATTGAAGCGGCCTTAAATGCGTGTTTGTGTATTGGTCACACCTTTGCGTATCATTGAAAAGCAATTCAATGTGCTATATCCTATGCTCTGCCCAGGTGGTGGTGATGGTGTTGTTGTTGTTGTTTTTGTTGTTGATGTTAATTACAACAACAGTGAGTTCGAAATGTGTTACTATATTAAGGATAATAGCAAAGTAATAATATTTACGTCCCGAATGTAAAAGATCGATGTTAGGAATTGTTACATACCCGTCCGATATCGGCGGCGTTGGTATGGTGAGGGAAGGACGTCGCTGTAGATGCTGACCGCCCATTTGAATACTAATGTCTCCTCTGTAGGATGTAGGCACAGCACGGCTTGAGAAGGAGAAATTTGAGTTCGTTCTTGTCACCGCCTGGCTCCCGTAGAAAGAAGAGGAGAAGGCGGCATACGCTGGGTTCTCCGTGTTGTACGGACTGGTACTGTCATACCCGCCATGGTACAATGCCTGCTTGTGTTCCAGCTCAGAAAAGTTCATGTGCGACTGAGAGAAGAGATCTGGACTGTCCGTGTAAGACTGTTTCATAAAAGGTTTCTGGTTTTCCAAGAACCTCTGAGAATAATAGTCAGTATCACTACCACCGAAGGTTTGGAATCCTTCCTCGTATGGCACTGATGTGCTTCCGTACTTTTCGTGCGCTAACGGAGAGTGTTCTGAGTATAGCGTGTACGATGGTGCCTGTTTGGCCGGTTCGCGTTGTTGGAGGGCGAAGTTCCCCTCAAATGTGTAGGTACTCGGGTAGGCGCTGGTGGTTTGTGGGGCGTGGTCGTCAGACTGGTACCCCACAAGGCTGGACTGGCTACCCTCGAAGCCTTGCGAGAACGTTTCCGCAGATATATCTTCATTTGCATATACCGGATCTGACTGAAATTCGTGCAGCGGAAGTGAGAAGGAGGCTGAGAATACCCCTATGTCCGCCATTGTGGTCGGCGGAGTAACACTTCCGGAATATGTTGCGCCACTGAAGTGACTTCCACCCATCCCAGGGGTGGAATCATAGGTACTCTGAAACAGAGAATATATCGATGAAGACTTGCATATCATAAAAGTAGGTTTACCATATCTATAAATAAGAAATACATCTAATAGTAATTATACTTTTGCGATGTCTGAGTATGCGATAGGTGAAGGTTTAATAGAAGATTAGTCAATATAGAAGAAAAACATGTCCTGTTTACACTATTGCTCGACAACTTGACAGGGATTATAATTCTGCACAACAAGCAAAAATCACATAAATAGTATTTCCAAGGAAAACAAATAATAACCTAAAAATAGATATATGTTAAACAGGTGCGCGTACTTTTTCCAAAACCGTCACAACGTCACAACGTCTGTTTAGCTAAATAACAGCTGTACACTCGATACATGATTGATCAGTATTTCATGTAATGGACCGTCAGTACGTACAGCCGTAGTATGTTCGTGGGCAAACATTAATCGTACGGTAAATAATGATCAGTTTGTTCAGTCACAACACTGCCAAGGATGGGGTGGGAGGTGGGGCGTTCACCTCAGCGACTGCTGAAGAAATTCTGTACCGAAAATTCATTATAGAAGCACGCACTCCAGCTTCTTGATGAACGTCCAAGATGCCACCGGCGGTAACACATTGATGGGAAAGTTCTAGGCCAATGACTAGGATCATAATTGTTTCTTTATAATTTCGCACCATATGTTGAAGAACAGCACAATCAAGATATCAGTTAACGCAATAGATGTAAAAATAGTCGACACCAACGTTAGAGGTGATTGGGCGGGTATCCATGACATGTGGTCAATCTGTTAATATCGACCAATCAAACGAGCCGTCTTGTACCACGACAGACGAGCACGTGTGGCACGTGCGCCGATGCCTACGAGTTGTGATTGGGGTCAACCGTGACACGTGTCCTAACGGAACAATTTAAATAGAGCAAAAGTCTGGTTTGTTGTTTGAAAGGCGTTAACCACAATTAATCTATTCTAAATCGTTCAACTGTAGAGCCACAATTCCCTATGAATGATAATAGAAGCCTCATTAGAATAGGAGATGGGAAACTAACCGAGTGAATCACAGCCAGTGACATGCTATATTACAAGTGCAATCGCAGAGAACGACGCTTGTAATAGTAGAGGCTAAGATTGGCCTCACTGCAATACATCATTAAGCGTTGGTTTACATTCAAATGCAAGCATGGGAATAGGTGTGTGTGGGGAAAATGCTGCATGGTAAACGCGTCTATTAATTTTATTCAAGGAACGATCTCAGAGATGGACGGATCATTCTTAAAGTGAATTTATAAAAGTTAGCTATGAATGTATTTTTATACCAAACATACTGTATGTATATTGGAATAAATAAATAGAAAATTAAAGGCTATATACATGTACATAACTATACAAATTGTCTTAAAACTGGGCAAACGTATGCATTTTTTGGGCATAATTGAGGGTGGTCATGCGTACTAGTTTTACTGCTGAGGTGGCAATAGAAGGAATGTGTGTCTATATATTTAAATAGTGTATTTGTTGATATGTAAGCTATAGTAAGCAAAGCGTTATTAGCATCTATTCTTATGTAATTTAGGATCCGATAACATTCCCTAATACGTTACTAGTACTTGAGAGATTACAAACATAATTAGATCTCATTTCAATATCCTTAAATAGAAGGGGAAAAAACGTTAATTATATAATATGCAGGACACTTTGAATATATCGGCTAGATTTAGAATGATTATAATATAATAATGACAATATAATTATTATAATACAACAATCATTATTATATTATAATTATATTCATTGAAATAATAAACATTTAAATAATAACCTATAGTGTTGGTGTTTGCCTCGCTTGTATCATAAGATAATGCGTATATTAGTATTCAAGCACGGATGTACAATAATTGCAGTTCCAGACAATGTCGACTAGACATATTTATATTTAACACTAGTAAGTATTCAAAACTTCAGCCAGTATGTTTTAATAATAGACTAGCAAACTGCGTAAACAAACAACAAAAACATTACATCTGATATTGAAATTAATGTCCGCGTGATTTCCTTGAGTATTCTTCCCAGATGGTGTTTACAACTCATTACAAGGATGGTCTTGTCAAGACTAGCTGGAGAGCTCGTTAAATAGAGTAGCCTCCCCCTGCCTACCTAATTTTATTTATTTTTTAAAAATGTAATAGACTGGCTATAGTATAAATGGAGAGGCCTAACCGTGTCCAGCTCAATTTTATTTTTGGTAATAATTCCACCCTCCTGATCTCCGCTAAACCGGATACTGTAATATTAATAATATAGATATAATAATATAGTATGAATGATAGTAAACCGGCACTGACCTGAGACTGAAGCAGCAACATTGGTTTATCAAGATTAGCCGAGGACGTCGTCCCTGACACAGCGATTGAATCTCGAAGTGTATGTAGACCCGGGAGCTCTAGCGAAGTAGACACAGGTGTTGGTGGCGCTACTACTGGGGGCGTGGCTCGAGACACCTCCGTTGAGAGACCTGTGGTAGAAAACATTCTTTGAAACTTCATAATTTTAACGTGGAAATCATGTATATAATTTACAATAATAAAACAATATACGGAAAGGGCAATACGTGTGTGAAAGTAGAGGATACTAGTAGTAAATATTAATTAAACAAATAACACAGGTCTACACGGATACTGATATATGCGCGCACGCACACCCACGCACGCACACGCACGCACACACACGCACACACACACACACACACAAACGGTAACATCAATACGGTAAGTAAAAAAAATCATACAGTAACACTAATATCAAATGCAACGGGGGAAGGAACTAACTATTGTTCCAGCTCTGAAAATGTATGTATACCGTGCACGATATAATCGAACCATTGAACATTCTCAGGGATAAAAGTTTTGGAAAAAATAATGTGTTGGTCTCTCAACACCAATTTTGTTAGAGTCAAAACCAGAATAATAATAATAAAAATAATTACACACGAGCGCTGCGCCACATGACAGGACAGTTTGGGAATTGAATCCGATTAAATGAAGGATAACCAGATATTTTACATGCATGCATGCGGGAAATTAATACTAACAGACGTGTCAAAACCAAATATAAATACGAGAAGATCAGGGCGAAAATTATTATATGATGAGTATTTAACTGCGAACATGATAGGGGATGTACTTAATTAGTGTGAACTGCTTGTAAAATCTCTCTGGATTTCATCTAGCGAATACTACGCACTGTCGAAATATTCCAGTACTAACAACGTCAATTTAATTTCCACTATATACTCTCTTCTCTCTTTTTAAAATACTAGTATATCTATAATAATGAAACACTACTAAACAGAACGTCGTTAGATTGAACATGTAATGGTAAGGAAATTGTTTCAAACTAACTCCAACATTACAAAATGTACATCCAAAATTGTGACATATCATTGCGATCAGTAAAATAATATACTTACAGAGCGAAATTACTATCCTGGAGATGTTCTATGAAATAGTAATACTACATGATGAAGCGTCTCGCTTTTTATAGAGAGCATAACGTAAAAGTGATCAAACTGTGAACTTGTATGACAGCCTCGCGAGCGAAGTACGAAAGATACATACAAATGACACATGAATAGTGACGTATTCGTACGAAGGGACGACACTGTATGATGTACAGTACCAGGATTATCGTAGATACCTTGTGTCCATGTCATAGAATAACTGTATCGTTAATGTATAGACATGCGTTTAAAACGTCATTAATGGGATACATTTATGTATGAATCATAAATCGGTAAGTTAAATGGATAAACGAAGATATGCATCAGCCGTTCGTATACTTGTAAGTCGTGGCTTCTTCGTTAGCGGTAAAACCTGTCTCCAAATGTACATGTACATGTATTTGTTCTCGTATTTCGAGAAAGCACATTTTAAATTATGACAGTTTTAAGTAGATGGTGTCTACGAGACAGCAAGAGAAACAAACAAGCATCGGACATGTTTACCTCGGACAGCGAACATATGTTTCCAGTTCCGTGAGTTGGCTGTGCATATATACTATAGTTGTATAATATACGTTGGAATACAAACAAGCAGTACTATTTCAAAACCTACCTTGGTTAACAGCATGCGTCGGATTGTATGAAGAAAATGTTGACAATAGCGCTCTATATTTCATTTTGCACCGAACTTTGTTAAATAGTTTGCAAAACTCTAGTCTGTCCTGATTATAGATTTCAACCAATCAGCGCACAGGACGGGCCTTTGTTATTCCTGTAGTCAATATCGTTGTGGTGAAATTTAACACTAATTCCTCCAATTCAATTGCTCAGCTAGCACCAATGTATATGAAAGTTCGGTGGGATATTCAACATTTGAACAGTTTACTAATAAAAAGCTGATAATGTACAAGTATCTCGTATATTCCTTCATAGAGTGTATGTTTACAGCATTGTCGACATTTAAATTGTTTCCAAATTTGTTAGTGTCTATATTTTCAGAGTAAAGTAATTGATGTAATTTAACGATATTGGTAAACTATGTTAATTATTATTAATAAATAAATATGTAATTAACAGTAACTCATTTGATTTGTATTTTGTCTTGAACATTTGCAACCGTAAAACGAGTTAGAAATGTTATACAAGGGGATACCTAGTAAATAAGAGTGCAATAATTTAGGAAATACTAGTAAGCGGAATTGATTCAGTTAAATATTTATTCATATTTATTGCAAGAGTATAGGAAAATTCTTCCCTTTAAACATGTGCATGAAACGTTATCCATGGTATATGCTCACATATTCCCCGTGGGTTTACAATCAACGTTCTAAGCGGAAGATGTTTCCCACGCGGGTTCGATACAATCTTAGATATTGAAAACTGCTTTTCAATAATGCATGTTTCGGCTTCGATGTTCACCATAAGAATGTCTCTGGGACACGCAGACGCTAATAGTCCTAGTTTTACCTATGCATATCTATATATCTACCCATCTACAATTTCAGTAGATGGCAGATAACCGCATCGTATGCTTTACCTTAATCGATAGATACATTGATACAGTAGTTTGTCTGGAATATTTTCTCGGTATTGTTGCAGTTTCCCACGCTATATAAGCCCTTTTGGATATATAATTTTGAAACAATAAATTCATAAATGAATATGCTAAATTACAAAGACTGAGTACATTTAGAACCTCAGCTTGTGTATGGATTATGACAAGCCCGTATCTCAAAGCATAACGCACGAGATTATTTATCAGTTGCAAGTTTTAAAGCATGATGAATTGGTTGAGTCCCCGAACGCTCGCTGACATTTCAAGAGCGTCTCTTTACAAAGCGCTCAAACTCCACACCAACTTTGTACTACGACAGCGAATAGGGCAATTTTCGTTCCCAAATGCCAAGGGTGAAAATAACATATGGAATAATGACAAATGTACCAGTTTACAATTAATTATTTACGATTTGATTGCCGAAATTAGGCAGGATAATCGTTCATGACTCCCTAGATGGCGCTTCCAGTGGAGGATCATTAGTCAGTTAACTAGTTGAGACAATCACCCCCATTTCCGCTCTCGCGGGAGAGTTACCCGCCCTGTATGACCGAGCGTGTCAGTTTGTCTATCCGCCGCGTATTACTACGCGAAGGCAAATCTAAGTACGTGATCGCATGGAAAGTTTAAACAACGGCCGGGTAATGACGGAAAATGATATAGGTAAAAGAGTTCCACCTGGAAAATCTCACAATCTGACATGAAACCAAAGTATGACGAGTCAACACAGTCTCTGAGGCCAGCGAGTAGAACTACATTTGTTTATCGTCATTTTGAACAATCTACATATCAGGCCCGCACGTTGTTTAATTTCTCGCCCTGATTTTATCGTTAAGTTGTCATATTTTTGTGTGGTCTATCTCGGCCGGATGTAATTCAAACTCATGAAATGTTTTCAATTGAAGCATATTTACTTCTGTAGGCATCGAACTCGTCTCAAAGGGGAAGCTAGGCGCGCATATCCAAATTATAAAAACAAGCACAGCCCCATTGACTTTGCGGATAGATATCCCGGCGTCGCCACTTGAGGTATTCAAGTAGAAGCCGTGTGCCCCAACACGTCAAATGCATACATTGCGGACATTGATATTTCCTATAGCAATCATACCAGCAAAAGCAAGATCGCTATCTTGAATAGTTCTACGTCCAAACTAAATATTTATTTTAAGTAAAAAAATATTAATTCATCGAAAATTACTTACCTGACGCCGCGAAAAAAATACTTTTTTAGTCGCGAGATTTAAGATACAGAAGGTTTACCTCTATTTACGCTTAATAAATACACTAAATGTTAACATAAACAAAACAAAAATCCTCAATACATTTACCGAGAACATTATTTTAATAACTAAATAATATTTCATATTAATTAAGTCTACTAGCTCAATGCTATATACATACTAGTAGCTATACTTTTCGCTAAGGTTGTGCCGATACGTTCATATAGTGTTATTCCAGTATGAACACAATATGTTGTTCTCGAGACTACAAACCAACCTTCCTCTTAATTCATTGTATAGGAAACGTACCCACCTTGGCCTGTGAGACAGTGGGCCTCGTGCACTGGAACCGATCACATCCCATGTACTATACATGCACGTTGCCTTACAGTAAAATCCGTATCTCCTCTGTTGGGGAAAAGTCGTCCAATGATGATAACAACATATCAATCTCATCACTTTTGTCACAGAATACGTTGCCGTAATGCTCGAAATAGCCAATGATGTTAATATGTTTATTTGAAATTGGCTAGACATCACAATAATGTAAATGATTCTCCAATGACATCGAATGATATCACATTTGCAGCGCGGCTAAATTAGCTCTCGGATTAATTCTCTGTCAGTAAGCTGTTTGTATCCAACTAACCACCGCTGTAACTATGTATAAAGCCTCTTCAGCAAACGTTATGTATGTCCTTCCCGTCCGTAACCAATGCTAAGAGTGTACTGATATCTATAGTTCATGATAAATATATAACCCTTCAAAATATCACCAGCATTTCATGACATTTTGTCACCTTTAAAAGTCTGAGAATGCCAAGTGAAACCTAGCGAGGGCTTCTCGTGCATCAAGATATTCCATGCTGGAGTTGCACGATGATAATACCACCCTGACATTTCCAGTACCTAAGAAGTATAGAAGCACCGGTCCACTATACGCTTGACCATCGGGGGGTTGCGTGTGTCCCCAAACCCTTATGATACCATTAACATTATTCCAATGCATGACATCTAAATCTTTAATTGAAAACATTGATAGGGAAATGTCAATGTGGTACTCGGGATATACAGAGAAGTGGCGTTTTCCACTATGCCCGTTTGATTCTTGCCTCTTCGACCTTTGGAAACGGCAAATGCCACTGAAAATGGTTGTACGACATTTGAGAATCAGTGTGTGTAAAGATATGAGACCGGCGATTTGTTGTTTACATTCTCATTTTGTTCGGATATCTTGCGCG
This sequence comes from Clypeosectus delectus, assembly GCA_032355325.1. Classification (NCBI taxonomy): domain Eukaryota; kingdom Metazoa; phylum Mollusca; class Gastropoda; order Lepetellida; family Lepetodrilidae; genus Clypeosectus; species Clypeosectus delectus. Next base: position 5,736 of record JAULBO010118876.1, on the reverse strand, counting down.
TGAGTGTTGCTTGCGGTTTATTGGTGAATGGAGAGAGAGAGAGAGAGAGAGAGAGAGGGAGGGGGCGAGAGAGGGAGAGAGAGGGGGAGGGAGGAAAGAAAATAAATAGTTCAGGGAATACCTATTTGCTGATCGAGACCGTGAATACAATAAGTATTATACCTGACGTCATAAAATGGATTATCAAGTTTTCCAAACGTTTAGATGAAGACCTCTTGACCAAATCGGAGTATATAATTATTTTCACAATCGCAGTGAGTCGATATTGTGCAAGTGAAAGATTTAGCAAAAATTGCATACGACAATAAATCAACATACTAAGGAAAATAACTACTGTGTCTAACCATAGTTTCATTTTATTTCCAACATAATAATTATATTGTTCGTGATTGCATTACAAATGTAATGTATTTCAATGAAGATGGAATATTGGCTACATTCTAAAACCAAAATGCCCCTAGCATAATCTAGGGAACGTTTTAATTGTAAAGTTCCCAAATAGACAGACTATTTAAAAACAGGGAACGACTGTGAGATTGGCGCGCGTGCGGGGAATTCCGCACGTGCGATTGGTTTCGGTGTCCGTTTGGATATTACAGATCACTACATCCATTCAGTAAAACAGCTGTTCAACAAATCTGCGGAGACGAGTTTCCAACCAGTATTTCCGTCCAACAATACTTGATATCAGGCGGTTTTGTTCTTCGTTTTGGAAACACATGAACATGCTTAAATATTGTGTTAAATTAGTATCCGACTTGAAGGATTGTGAAAGGAGTCCCGAAGTTCTCAACGTGTTTAATTAATGGGAGCGGGTCCGCGAAATATATATTGACAAATAATTAAAGACATACAATATTGAAAATTAATAAAGTTTTGTTTTGATTTCAAGAGTGAGGAATTAATTTGAATTGGTTTAGAGCGGAATAGTAAATGTTTATACCGCATACGGCGGTGTAAAATCAAACGAGTCTGACAGTATTCTTATATTTAGGACCGACATTGGAAGAGCAGCAAAATGAATTTTTAAAAAATATAAAAAAATGTGGATGACTAATGACTTGACACAATGACCAATTATGTTTTGCTTTTTTAACTTAGTAGATGGAATTATGTTCCTAATCATATCACAGGAGACTACGGTTAACGGCGAAAACCACGACAGAAGACTATAGGAACTATAGTATACTGGTATGTAATAATAATTTTAAAAAAATACCAGACAGACCGAAAACCTAATCCGATTTTGATTTGGCCTCAGCGGCATTTACAGATGGGTTTTTTAATTTTATTTCGTTGCTTTTTTTAAACTTTTGGAAAGTGGAATTAACATCTGTACACAAAACAGATGCCATATTTCAACTACTAGTAGTTTAGTTCATCAACTCATGTAAGTATACACTGTATTGAAATGTATGTATATATATATATATATATATATATATTATACCGTAGTTCCTTATTTAACTAAACTATAGTAAACTATCACATATATAAAATATAATACTACCAGTATTTGTTTTACTCTGCTATAGTAATGCTTGTGTGAAAGTTGTACTCAATTACTTATACTAATATGTTCAAACGTATTTCATTCTGTATATTAATTGCGTATATCTTCATCTAAACACTTGATATTTCTGTATGAGCTATATTATATAACATGTGAAATACACATTATTTCCAATATCATCCAGAGTAGGCCAATCATTATAAAATGTATACTATTGTTATTTAAACTGTACGTTTGCATGAAGCAGAAGACAACACCTTTGGGCGAAACAAAATAGGAAATAATTAGTTTTTAAATGTTGTCATCCGATCTTCTTTTTGTATGTTAATAACACGGTAACTTTTATTTTGTGTGGTGGTGATTTAGATATACATTTTAAATAGAAACTATGTTAAATACTAGCAGTGTATTAATCTTTTAATAATCCCTTATTGTTTCATACACTCTACACAGTCTGACACTATTTAACAATATAACAGCCGTTTTGATTAAATCATCAATATATCAGTTGTACCTCTATTAGAGTTGTATTTATATGCATCTGATATGTGTGTATTCTGATGTATGCATGTATAGCATACTGTACGGTAGACTGTAACCACTATATAAAAGAGAAAAAATAAAAAGGGAATAATAAAAAATATATATATATCAGTTGGTATATTCATGTACACTGTAAATAGCCTAGGGAGTGGGCAGAAACAGGCGACTTTATTTACTAACGTTATTGACTAGTCTGGAATAATGATTTAATAGTAAAGGTGAACACTCATGGTGAGACGTGAATAAAAAATCTGTCTGTCTGTCTGGTGCGATATGTAACAACAACATGTATTTCGTTCTAATGGCATTTGACTTGTACAAGTAGTTGTTGTTGTTGTTGTTGTTAATTGGGGCTTAATGCCGCTTTCAAGAACGGGCTCATATCACGGCGTGTATGCAGTGTATGCATGTGTGTTTTTGTGTGTATATGACTGTTTGTGCCAGTCTGGGTATTTAACCGGTCTTTAGTGCTAGTTCACTGGAATATCATGCCGCAGTTAACATAGATACTCCACTCAGACACATTATACTCCGAGTCGACCAGTCCTTGCTTTAACCCTGTAATGCTGAGCGCCAATACAAGTAGTATACAGTTATACTACTTGGAATATTTTCTATTCGTGTGCTTTCATTCATTGATTCAGTTGCATGCTACAAGTTGTTGCTACAAATCACACCGTGCGAGTCCACCTTAACTGACAAGGTGGAAGGTAATTAACGTCCACCCCAGGATATAATCTACTAAACTCTCTTTTTTTTTTAATTACTAGTATACTAGTATATATATATATATATATATATATATATATATATTAAATATATCATCACATTTACCACAATTAGACAGCAATCCATACATAATTAATGGGAATCATATTCGCCATGAAGAATCAAAATGTTTGGAATATCTATGTCGTGACGTTTACCCGTCGACTCTACCGGTATTCATGTATAATTCCACTGTCCTTACCAATACTCAAAGAGTTTATTTACGGCAAAATAAAATCCCAAATAGTAGTGGCTGCTATTACTAATGACGTAGCCTAGCTATCGAAGCTTTCTATAATCATAGCAAAGGCAACCCATGCCGATCTAAAATTACACCAGGTTGGTTAAAATTAGCATCTGAATGACGTCACAGTCACACGCTGGGCGCGAGACCGCATCAAGAAATCCGACGTCACAATTGGTGAATCGATGTCCCGGCATTTTCTGACGTCGACTCTCACGGGGAATCCAATCCATAAGCCGACTGCAGACTTATCTAACAATAGCAAATCGATTTAGTTTATCTGTGACGTCACACCGAACGCCGTGACGTAAATGTTGTCTTTATACGGGACCCAGGGACCCGTTTTATCGCTTGTTCCAACATTGGCTGGGTTCTCCGACGGGAATGGTCCGGAGAAGTTGTGACAGGTATGGGCTGGTCTCGCCAGATTCCCTAACCTAGGGTCTGAGAACTTTTTTGGATATGGATCGGACGTCGAGAAGAACAGAATAGCAATAAGAAAGATATGGGGGGCAACGGTGAAGGAAGAATCGTACCCATGTGGCCTGCCAAATCCACCACAAGAATCAGTGCGGTCCGCTGATAAGTATTGCTATCTACAATGACGGTCATTTTGCCAACAATATATGTCTTTTTCAGAGATCGTGTCACCCAAGGGCGCTCGTTAGTGACGGGAAAGGGGCCAACACAGGGAGCTGGAACATGTTTGAGTGAGATAGAGACAGTCTTATCATGCCCTCGAGGCAGGAAAGCATGGGAGTAGAGCAAGCAGGAAGAGGAACAGCCACATCCCCTACTTCCGTTCTTATACTTGTCGAGTTTGTGGCGCGTCGCGCTTATCGGTATCGCCCTTGAAATTGGACAGACCATGACGTCGAAGGTAATACGATGGTAGTAAAACCCTTGTAGAGATTGTGCCTTAGAATAGCAGGTAAATTATCATTGTAGTACTAGTATTCGCTGCCTGTTGGTGACCCTTTTGCAGTAGGATGTTGGCCTGTTTCCGCGATGCACGCTATGTGTATGTACGTCCTATAGTCAGTATGTGAGAAGAAGTAGATAGATATTGGTTCTTTATTTCCTACGAGGAATGTCAACATTTCGAAATGTCGGGCCACTTGTATATTGTATAAGAACGACGACCTCGAAGGTTACTGGAACTGAGTGGAAGCTACTATGAATTAACTTCGGACTTCAAAACAACGCTGCAAAGATACATCTAGCCGATATTTTACTGAGATCAAACACATACTTAAAATGATAATGGATAAATGACCATCTATCAGACGCAAGTCTGAATGAAAAGTTACCAAATGGTTAATGGTTTCCTATTATTTTAGAAAGTTGGTTTTAGAATGCAATTGTTGTTATTATTCGACCCGTTTGTATTTTATTCTACTGCCAAATAAAAACAGATATTTTTCAAAAACGTTGCTGGTATAATTTTAAATAAGCTGAATCGGTAGAAATGTGCAGAGACAACAATCTCCGTACTGTACCATTGTGAAACTGACAAATGCATGCATGTGTTGTTGGGTTGGATATTGACGTTTCGACTTTTATATATATATATATATATATGTTATTTTTATTTAAAGCTGTTGCTGATATAATTTAGTTAAACACAATACATGTAGGTATACAACACAGATAATTCCAGCGTGACATTTTGGTCAATAAATATATTTATTTTAAAAAATCAAGCGTCGTCGCTAATTATGCTTGCTATGATAGCTATGAATGGTGTTTGTATCATAACGTGTTTGTGTGAATGCGTAGCGCATTTAGATATTGGACCGGTTTATGACACCGGATTTTGCATGAATCTCAGGCTAGTTCATGTCTACTGACACTCGTTATTGAATATTTGGCGTTGATGTTTAAAGTTGGCTATGTTTTCGCATCCTATAAAGCTATGTGATGGAAATGATATGATAGCTACATGTACGTAGCTCTGGGGCCAACAGACATAATAGTAGGCTGCATCATTAGATCATTGTTAAGTTAACGGTAAGTTTAATGAACATCGTTATATTATGGCATGGTTTGAAAATGGAAATATAGCTTTGAAACAAAAGATACCGTGAAATTAAGCGTGTTTGCTAAGATGCTTGTAATGGTTGCTATGAAACGTGTTTGTATCATGACGTGTTTATGTGAATGTGTAGCGCATTTAGATCTTTGTCCAGTTTATGTCACAGGATATTGAATGAATCTCGGGCTATTTCGTTTCGACCTACATTCCCTAATGCACTTTTGCTCTGTTTCTATTGGTTTGTTTCATATTGTCATTTTATAGTTCCAATTTGTCAAGTTATATTACGGAATTATATAAGCAAGGATTTCTTGTTAAAAATTAGAAGCGCGCGCGAACAACGTGATTTTGTTGCCGTATTGGTTTCAACGTGTTGCTCGTCTCCTGTCCGTAGCGTTTTGCGACTTTGCATAAACATATCACTGGCCTTCCAGCATTAGCCGTGCACAAAGACAATAGCAATATCAACTGTGTTCATGTCAAATTTAACTACAGTAATCATAAAAGGAAAGAACGACTGCTAGACAGCATTGTCACACGAGGTTTCAGAGTGGAGAATAATAATAATAATAATAATAATAATAATAATAATGTGCGTTTTTAACGCGCTAGCATCCATACACACGGTGCATG
>JAULBO010118654.1:0-10458 GCA_032355325.1 Clypeosectus delectus | reverse complement strand
TGTTGTAATTTCGACAACACTTCTTGGTCGTTCTATGTTGTTGTAATTTCGACAACACTTCTTGGTCGTTCTATGTTCATGATGTTGTTGACATTTCGACTCGTCTTGGTCGTTCTATGTTGTTATATTTTAAACAACAATTCGTGGTCGTTCTATGTTGTTCCATTTTCGTTTACACTTCGTGGTCGCTCTATGTCGTTATATGTTCGACAACAATTCATGGTCGTTCTATGTTTTTCCATCTTCGTCAACAGTTCGTGATCGTTCTATGTTGTTATATTTTCGACAACACTTCGGGGTCATTCTATGTTGTTTTCTTTTCCACAACACTTCTTGGTCGTTCTATGTCGTTACATTTTAGACAACCCGCAGCACGATAAGAACTAAAATAGAAAAGTGTCGTAACCACCTTAGTTGCAAACATCAAACAACGATGTGCACCTAATTCCATGTAAGTACCTTTGGATCAATAACAAGCATATTCAGAAAACTTTGGACGTGGTAATCGATGCTATTGAAATGTAACAGTTGGCATGGACACTTTTTTAATATTTCACAAAATTTAAGATATACCATAAGTTCAGTTGGCTAAATTCTAAACCGTTTTTGTTGAATAATACTTGTGTCTGCATGATCATTATTGTAGTTAACATTATTAACAGTTACATGTATTCATTAAATAAAAGTGTATACACTATTATAGTTCCTTGTATTTAAAATGTCTTGTTTAACATATGGAATGAATTGTACATTATTGAATATTGGGCCCCATGGCATTCGTATTGTGTGCCCTCGCTTTCCTTTCGTATGCAGGGTTATATCTGTACTCTACGTGTACTATTATCGACTTAAATTATTCTTCCTTTTATGACATTAATCATTCGCAATAACTATGCTCATCTTCTCAGCAGCACATTATACACATGCCTTGGCTGACTTTTGACTCGCTTCTCATGGATGTTACACGACAGTATGTACATTAACCTGAAACTCTGCAATCGTTATTTTGATAGCACTATCAAACGGCTGTACTGATAGTTCCCCAAGACTTCAAACCACTTCTAAAGGTTCGACCGTCATTGATTACCTGTTGTGTTTCTTTCCTGTGGACGATGCCACATATCACTCGTAACGATAAACGATTACTGCGCAGAGCCCGGATGCCAGCGACGCATCACAGTTAGCGCTGCAAATAGCGCGTGCCACGAACAGACAAGAGACCCGTTCATGGACTGGTCAGGCAGCAGCGAGTATCTGACAAGGCAAGACATCAAGCCGATATCGAAACCCAGTCTGGTCTGCCAGCTACGTGGTATTCAATACGTCACGAGATATATAACGAGTATTATTTAATATATCATGAGATACGTAACCATTAAGTATGTGTCAGAAACAGTATAAGTCATTTACGGTATCCGTAAACTGGGCAGGGCTCAGAGCGCTTCTGCGCGAGAGTTACGTGAACCGTGCTGAAACAGTAGAACATGATTATACGCGCTCAGTTGATTTTCGACAATTGTCCAACCAGCGTGTAATTAATTCTACTTCCGTTTGACAAAGGATGTTGTAAGAAGCCTCCTACACATCACACACTAATGCCTTGCCATGTGATATTGAGCATTTACTCAGTGGGGTATCGTCGTTCCATTTTGTCCGTTATGGAATTGAGAATATGGCTTGATTATAAGTCGATTTGAGACTGACCATTATTAGAATAAACTAAACTTTACTGAACTTGCAAGCTTCATAAATATCTTCAAAACGTGTCCAAATAGCTGGCATAGTCATTTGTTCTGGACGTTGAGAAACAAAATCCAATGAACCATTAACATATCAGTAGACATGTATTGTGAACATTAAAACGTGGTTGCTAATGATGCTTGCTATGGTTGCTATGAATGGAGTATGTATCATGATGTGTTTATATTTCTGACCAGTTTATGTCACCGGATGTGGAATGAATCTCGGGCTATCTCGTGCCTACTTACATGTACACTCCCTATAGCATAAACAATCCACATCTCTAAAGGAGCGATCGAGTGTCAAATGTGTCAAATGTTTAAGCCAAGAAATAATCTTGAAAAATATTCCACCAGAGAGCTTTAGCAACAGATGAAGCAAGCAATCAAAATGATACACGTTGCGAAAGTGTTTCTATTTTCGTATACATGTGTAATTGAAGAGTTTAGATGCAAAACGCTCCATATCCATTTTTATCATTTTGAGTAAATGAGCGTTTTCTCTTGAAGATTCAAATAAAATGCAATCATACCAAACATTTGAATAAAGATATGGAGCGTTCTGCCCAAAAACGTTCATGGCGCTTGGAGCAGTTTGGACAAAAGGGCGTTTTTGATTGGGTTAATACAAGGTGGAAGGAGCGTTCTGGCTAAAATATGGAATGGTATTTTGAATTCAAAGCTCACAAGCTAGATGTATGAAGTTCGAAGGTCAGCTCAATCTCGAGGAAATGGCGTATGGATGGTTTTGCATCTAAGCTCTTCAATTATACATCATGTAGTGTACACAATAATATACACAATATACTCTTTATCTTGTTACATTTATATTATATATCGTATGTTCGTGTGCTATCTATTCATACGTCTGTATTACACACGCACGACATTCGTGCGCTGGTCAGAATGTCTCGTTCCTAACTTGAAAACAGTAATAACATACAGACGTCATATGGAGCAGCAAACAGCCGTGATTTTCTTGACAATCAATGGCATCTTTGCTGCTCGCTACATGACAAACCTTGGCACTCAAAATAAACAATAGCTGTAGTGTTTGCTTTAACCTGGCTAATACTTAAAGCGCCCCCTCCCCCCGCCCATCCCCTTCTTAGGAGACATTTCAGAATCCCATAAGTGTATCCTATTGGTCTTTGAAGTGTGGAGCCACGAGCGCCCCCTGGTGACAGCGAGGAAAATCGCAAATAATGGGGCTTAACTCACGACATCTTGGCCATGCCAATAAAAAGAATATACCAAAAGGGAGCTGGTATAGTTATTTTGTATCATAACATCAGTACCTTTCGTCAGCAAACAGTAGCCTCGTAACCGTACGCATAACATTTATATAACCATGGGAAACACTAACTTACTTTTACGAAACAGGCTTAAAGAAAGAACTAATTGTGTAAATATTATATAACCAGGTAACATGTTACAATACATATGAATCCCAGCCATGGAGACAATATCGCAATTTATACATGTACATGTATCCTTTGGTCAAGAATACACTAAAGTAATACATACTATTATTTATATGTCAGAGTTAAAGGATAAATAACTTTGAACTTTGAATTGGTACTATTACTGAAACTTCTATCCACGTTACTGCTTAATGTAACTGCGAACCGCCTCCGTGGCGCAGTGGTCAGAGCGTCGGCCCGGAAAGCGGAAGGGCGTGGGTTCAAATCCGCGGCCGCGTCATACCAAAATACGTTAACTTGCTGTTTCCCTGCTTGGCACTCAGCAATAAAAGGGTAAAGCAAGGACTGGTCGGCTCGGAGTCAGTATAATGTGTCTGAGTGGAGTATCCATGTTCTAACTGCAGAATGATATTCCAGTGAAATGCCCAGACAGGCACAATCAGTCATACACACATGCATACATTGCACACAAGCCGTGCTATGAGCACGTTCTTGAAAGCGGTTTTAAACCCCAATTAACAACGTGCTTGTTTATGTTTTGTTAAGACGAGCTCTGTATGTACCAGTATCCATAGCAATGATACAGTTCATAGGTATACTCCTCTATTGAATTACTTACACGTGTATTGACCAAAATAAACATAGAAAAAGTAATCTGTTTATAAGTTGCTATCATTTGACCGTGTGGATGTTGTGTTCGTGTTCTGTTGTCATAAGTAATTCAGGTTTCTACTAAATTGACCGCCATGCGCTTTTATTTTATTCAAAGTAATTGCATTACCTTTAATATTCACGAAAGATCATATTGTACCAAACATTTTGCTTAGCATGTATACTATTAGCTGGAGCAGCTCTCGACGGTGATCTACACGCCAATTACAAATGTAATACTAGTAATAAGATTTGAGATGTGGAACACATTTAGCAATACGTGTTGATATTACGTAACTTGGCATTATTTTGTCATCGCCTATTATAGAGGAAGTAGTTTTATGCAGAGTACAACAAATAATTATTGCTTCTATTTTTTTTTTAATGCGTACTTTCTAAATTCTCCCATAACCAATGAAGTATAATTATAGCTTCCGGAGATATATGGATAAAACGCTAATGGATAAATCTATGCTCATCTTTTTTTTAAAAATGGAAGTGATATATAAATTAAGTACTTATTGATCAACGTGAGAGCAATATATCGTCCACCCATCCCCTGGGCCCGAGATAATTATGTCTGATAGTTCACAGACTGACTTCGTGATTAGTCTGAATAGATCTTGTCTTTTCAGTAGAAAACACAATACTTCAGTTAACTTTCACTGATTAAGATGGTATTTTCTTTCTACTTCACTCACTTCTTCCTAAACGAGATGGTCGTAATGTAGGTCAGAAATTCCCTATAAATAATAATGATCGCGTTTATCAAATTAACGTGGAATACCCATATACTGACAAATTAGAACAAATTGTGAAATAAATATCATTTATCATTAAATTACTGTATAATTTATACTAAAAGATGCATACATGTACATGTAGTCGGGTTGGGTTTCTTTACGTCGAATTTGATATGATTTATTCGCGATAATACAAAGTTATTTGATGTATCCACACTATAGGATTGGAGATGTACAGAGGTCATGGTAACACGACCTTTTAAGAAATTATAATAAAGGGGTCATATTCGAAGCCCTTGTTCAATTGCGTCGGTTAATCCACCGCAGCCCACTCCTTCCATTGTGACGACATCTCTAATACGAATTCTCGATGTGCACTCTCTTCATCCAGACACTCTTTGTCGATCGGTAATGCTGTTACTAGATAGCTGATGTTGAGCACATTCCCGTTCCACCATCAACGTATTTGATATGGGGAAACTGTGAATGGAAACAAACCCACTTTCAGAACGCATTTCTGATTGATAAACGTGGTTACCGCATATTAGTCAAACTGTATATAATCCCAACTGACGCATCGGAAGGTCCTGTTTGGCGATTGTTAATAAGTATTCTGGGGTGAGGATTGATGGTATGAAGGTGATGTTTTCTTGGTTCTAAAGCACAATCGAGCTGACACCAATGGAATACTATTGAGATGTCGACTCTTAGTTCCAGTATTGAAAGTTGTCTGATATACTTCTACACCTAGAGTTCAGTAAAATCCACAGATTAATGGGAGCATGGCCCATTGCATTAGTGGTGTATACTAGTATGTATACGTTTTATATATTCGTGTGTTGAGACTTTAATAAACCACATGTATGTCTGTCAACTTTATACCCATGAATATTCACTTCACTAAACAAATATAAATCCAAATTTGTCATCGCTTTAATTATCGCCTCAACTAAAGCCTACAGTTCGGTTCTTTGACGCATAGATTGATATACTAGTAAACTACAGCGTCACAGTTCCAGATAATTGCTGTTTGATTTAGTATAGGGACACACTCCAACCAACGGACGGTTCCATCGACGTCCTAGCCAACGATGTTGCCGTGCCAAGATCATTCAAAGGATCACGTCCCGTGTCGGTCCTGTTTACAGCTTCGGTGTAATCTATAGCCGGAGTCACGAGGGATGGACGTTTCTCCAGTTGGTCGGATCTCCCCGAGCATCTCCATCCGGGACTTACATGAACTCGAGAACGACCCGGAGTTAGTGTGGCTTGGTCTTTAAGCCATGGACGCTCAACACCTTGATCGAGCGACTGTTTTCCCCGACCGTTTTCCCCCTATTAATCATTTCTGGATTCCTTTCAGCGTTCAACAATAGCTCGATGGTCTTGTATTCAACGTTTTAACTTTGATATTAATTGTGGCTGATTGAAACCCTATGGTAATTAAAGTATGCATCTACATGTACATCCATTCCTCTCTTTGTGCGTACTTGGCCGGTCCAATGACGTAATGGATAGCGCAGCGCGTTGGCCCGGAGACCTAGTCAGTGGTTCGATCCCTGGCCTCGTCATACTAAACGTGGTTTTTTTTCAAATGGTATTTGTTGTTCCCTTGTTTGACGTTAAGCAGTAAAGCGGGATAAAGCATGACCACGAAGGATCGGAGACGATATTTATTTGTCGGATAACATCCAACTCGGGGTATGGGTCAGGGGCCGTATTCTCGAAACCTCTTAAGCCCTAAGAAGTTCGTAAGTACTAAGAATTTGCCTAACTGGGTTTCTGCTTATGACAATTTTATAGAGACCTTTTCTAACTAAGAATGTTCTTAGTTAAGAAAGCTTCGAGAATAGATGTCCAGGAAAGTAAACATGAGCCCGAAAGTCAAGCCTGAGGTCCGAGGTTATGTTTAGTAAAGGGCATAATTTATAGCTACCTCTTAGTAGTAAACAGCAGCTGATGCGTCATTCGCTAACAACGGCTATGGATGGCGGGGCTCAAGTGATATCGAACTGCTTGATAACAACAGCGTAAGGTTTATTTCTTCGTAGGCGGTTACGAATGGTTTCATCCGAAACGTGCGTGCTAGTAGAAGTTCGAGTATTGTCTCGTAAACTTGTCGTAGCAGGATGTTATCGAAGGGTCATATTGACAAGGTACCTCTCCTGACGAATTGCTGTTGAGCTTAGCCAGCCAGAATGGGAATGTCTTCGAAGTGAATATAGTAACGTGAATTCTGCTGAGTAGCTCAAATGTGCAATATACTAGTACATGGATGGATGTATTATTACTTTCAGATTGTGTAGTCAACGGGAAATACATCTATTTCCTATCCAAAGACACCTACCAAAAAAAGGTGATCACAGGTTTATGTGTAAAGATGTTCCTCCCATAACACTTTGCAAATCCTGAAACCCCCAAGAAACAGACGACATTAATCTATTGTATATATAGCACAGAGCAATTTATTGTTATGAAATACCATGTTTTGGTATTGGATATTTTAGATTTGTTTTCATTTTATGTTTTATTAGGTATACTTATTTTGTAGAACAGTAAAGAAAATATGTAAAAAATACAAATAATTGCTTGAAAGTATGATGCTGTATATTTAAGTATAAGGTTTACGGTAACCGTCATCACTGTATATGTTGGTGTATGTACAATCTCGCATACACTACAGTAATATGTGTTACAGCCAGATGGTGAAACGAAATGACTGAAATTAATGTCCACACGTTTCGTGAAGTGACAGACACCGCTTGGACGCATTGTCTGATAGGCAGCAGTCAGAGTGTGTAGAACACTCAGCTAACCTTCAGTCATTCCAGGAACTGATTAACATTTTTAGTATTTTCTTGAAAGGACAGGGGCCGTATTCTCGAAACTTCTTAAGTCTTAAGAAGTTCGTAAGTACTAAGAATTTGCCTAACTGGTTTTCTGCTAGTGTCAATTGTACATTCTTAAGTTAAGACGTTTCGAGAATACGGCCCCTGGTTTCAAAATCTGACTACATATATACTTACAATAGTATACCAAGTGTATGCCGGCATTTCATGTCGGGGTCCACTACTATGAACATGCCTAAGTCAGTATGCATCTGATAATAATAGAAGACCCAGTGATTGTGTGAAGAGTTTGAACGTGTATTAAATTTGGAAACGTCTTGTTGCGCAGAAGAGTTGTTGTGTTCCGCCTTCCAGTTCTGTACTCACATACACAGTGACGCACACAAAGATAAATTAAACATTGACTGGTTATTTTACTAGTTTCCGTCTAGTCAGTATCCGCGTTCCGCGCCCCTGTGACAAAGACGACATAAACTATGCCTCTAATCAAGAATTATCCGCTAATACGGGTCTTGGCCACGATAAACGCATTGACAAAACTATGACTTCCGCTGCTGATGTCTGATTGACACCGAGAGACGTAAATTTGACACACCCACACATATTCAACAACCCCCCACACTCCCCCACCCCACCCAACACCACCCCACCCCCACTCACACACACACACACACACACACACACACCGTATCATCATGCCTCCACTGCGGGCTCAAAACAATTATCAAACATTGTATATTAACCCATAGGACGATGGAGAGATTATGTTTGCAATTAGTCCAGAAGTCGTCCAAACGTTCTGTGGAAATTCTCGCAAATGGCTCATTGTCATACAGGTATATAATTATAAACATGCATGGCACTGCAGTAAAAAGGTTAACACGTCTGTCGTATGATTCATTACGTTATACTGTTTCGAGGGCAGTTCTGTTTGTAACAAGTTAGTGAACATGGATTTCCTAGGTTTTACCTTTATTGAACATGTGAACATCAATAATACAGTTAGATAAATTCCGTTAAAAAACATGGGTATGTAACTATGACATGATATGTGTGACATCACAGGAGCTCTATCGCATAAGTGCATGTATGCCAAGACGGATATTCATATGTATTGGTTCTAAGCATGTTATACGCACGTTCGTCTAAGTACGATCCTTTCTACACTAAGATCGATTGAAGCGAAGGTAAATAACTATGATTGTTCCGAGCGTTAGAAAGGGAACCTAGCAAATGGAATCATTATGACATTAACGAACTTGGAGGTCATTTGGAAGGAAGGCGATCACTATTCATAATGGAAAATAATTTATTTATGTTTTTCCCATTCATGAATATTAGTACAATAGTATTAGATACTTTGGTTGAATTTAATCGCCATACGTTCAGTTCGGATATACCGTATATACACTGTATACATGTATGTTTCTTCAGAACTAATTAATACAGACAACTAGACAAGTAACACGCGTAAGTACATTGTACAATCGGCAACTTTAATGATAATTACAGCATGGTTTCACGTTTTACTCGATGTCCACAATGGCGGACAATAAATCCAATACTGGCACCCCGTGTTATAACACTAACAAAACAGGCATTAACGATAACGAATGATGGTTTAATTATATAATGGATATGTGAAATAGTAGTTTTGAAAATAATATAACTTCTACTTGACATGCCTTTTTGTTAAACGATGATGTGGTGTAGAAAATCGTAACGTTCTCGCTAATAGTAGAGATGTTCTTGCAACATCTGGTATGGTAATATTACGGCACTACATGTATTGAATGAAACTTGCAGCTAACCACTATTTAGGAAGGCTAGTAAGTACATACATATGAAATTATCTCTAACTGCTGAAATCCGTCGTCAGTACCGAGAGCTGTTCATCCGTCCATGTGATTGAAAACGGTTTTGCTCGATATTTCAGGGGAGGTCATTTTTAACTAAAATTACCTCCGTTTGCTATAATGGCACCCCGTGTATATATTCATGTTTATCATGCAAAGAGCCAAGATCTCGGACTAATAAAGCCTACCGATATTTTCGATATCCGTTAGAGTTTATCCGTTGGGCGTGGCTAACTTGGGTCTATGCTTGCATCGTCCGTGCATTCGTCACATTTTGACTGATAGGTATGTCGAATTTCAATCATTCTCCCGCTGAACGTTTGTTTCATGATAGTAGATTAAGATTGACAGTGCATGCTAAAGAGATTATTACCCTCATGTCTTTAGATATAGTTCATATTCTGGTTTGGGGATACGCACTACAGTATGTAGTATGCCAAATGCAGGATATTGGTGCTATCTATAAAGACATGAGGGTAATAATCTCTCTATATATGTATTGTGTATGTACATGTAGTGTGTATGTACATGTATGTAGTTTTGTGTGTGTGTGTGTGTGTGTGTGTGTGTGTGCGTGTGTGTGCTGTATGTGAGGGTGTGTGTGTGTGGGTGTGGGTGTGTGTGGGAGGTGGGGTGCGTGTGTATGTGTGTGGGTGTGCGTGTGTGGGGGGGTGTGGGTGTGTATATATAAGGTCAACATCGAATAGCGTGTCACCCGACAGTGTGTCACCACTACAAACACATACAATGTTATACTAGGAAGGCAGGTAATCAATGTAACAACAAAAGGAAGACATCGCCTTCATACACACCTTGACATATGTAATATATATGTGAGTATATCGACAGTGTATAACGCAGACAAAGTGTCAAATTAATTATGAGTGAAATTGATTTATTTGTGTTCTTCAGTGACATCTTAATATGGTACTACGACTTGCTGGAAGAAAGTTGCTATATTATTATGCAAGTAGTAATACTATTACTAATGAGAATACATATTATGTAGGACATACTAGTATTACCTCAATCAATCAGGTAAAAGGTGTGCGAGTTAAAGGGGCAAGATCATACTTGCATAGGAAAAATGGTCACTATCGGGGTTATTACATATTCTGTAAGAACAATCTTTCCCCGACATGTGCTAATTTTTTTCAGATTTTGTAGTCATCGGGAAATATATCTATTAGCTATCC
>JAULBO010118543.1:0-10459 GCA_032355325.1 Clypeosectus delectus | reverse complement strand
TAAAACCCCGCTGCGAAATTCCACAATAACTGCGGCATGATATTCCAGTAAGCTATCACTGTAAGAGTGGTGTAGATCCAGCCTAGTACAAGCAGATTAGGCATACACATGCAGGGGTTAATATTAACCTTTTCGAGCACTAGTCCTGATAATGATAACATATTGTAAAAGCCAATTAAATCCTAAATTTCTACTAGTCCTTAGGATACCTTTAGCATTGGGCTTTGGCTACAGGACTAGTGCCAATATTAACCCCTGCACATGCATTCAAGCCGCGATTATGAGCAAGTTCTTGAAAGCGGCTTTAAGCCTCCAAAACTACAACAACGAATCATGCAGTGTGCATGTGTAAGCCCTGTATGCACTGCGATGTGGTTAACAAACAATTGCCCCCCGTGACGCAGATGGGCGAAGCTGAAGGAGGCGCTGATTGAGAACCGGTCCAAGTTGGGCGAGGCGCAGACGCTGCAGCAGTTCTCGCGAGACGCGGACGAGATGGAGAACTGGCTGCAGGAGAAGGTGCAGATAGCCATGGACGAGTCGTACAAGGATCCAACCAACATCCAGGTACGCTCGTGGATCAGTTTGAATCGTGTCGCGATCGAGGGAGGCAATAGCAAGAAAACTTGTGTATTCTCACTGCGACGTTAAGCACCAATTCACTCACTTACAAATGTGTAAATATAATTTAAATGTCTCGTATTTGGTCGGATGGGTGTTTTCGATTAAGGTATCCACGTTGTCAAGAGTCCGATTTTGACGCATGCCCTGATGTAATAGCCTAGTGCTTCCAGTAAAGTGGGGATACGAGGGGAGGTTGGTTATGTTGCACGTGATACAGAACTTGGAGCATGTGATACTCAACCTGGCACATGCTATCTGCGTTTATTAAGAAACTTTAGTGCTCCGAACGAAAACGCCCCAAGAGTCTGCTATGCTAAGACTAGCTTTAGGTCATGTACAAATCTTTCTTCCAGAGCAAGCATCAGAAGCATCAGGCTTTCGAGGCGGAACTGGCGGCCAATGCTGACAGGGTCCAGGGTCTTGTTGTCACCGGACAGAGTGAGTACACAGAGCAAATGGAGATGAAATATTCCTGCAGTAACGTTACTCTCCACAATAATTCACTCAGTTACCGTAATTTCCTTTCAGCAAACGAATACTAACAATTGACAATTAACATCCATTATACAATCAGTCCTTAACGTGATTTAATTAATGCTGATGTCGCGTGATCGTGGCTTCCCCCTGTGTTTTCTAGTTATAAGCCCTGTGCTATACCCCAGTAACTGATGATATATTTTTGAGAATTGCCCAATTGCGGGCTTGTCGGTGTAGCGGGCAATATGCAGGAAATGACGGTAGTTTAGGAATACAGCTAGTTGAATGACTGATCGTATGGACGCTGTTTTTCCAGACCTGATCGACCGGCGTCAATGCGCGGGCTCGGAAGACGCGGTTCAGACGCGCCTCGAGTCGCTGGCGTCTCAGTGGGAGGACCTCGTGGCCAAGACCTGTGAGAAGTCCGACAAGCTGAAGGAAGCAAACCGACAGCAGACGTACAACGCCGGGGTCAAGGACATCGAGTTCTGGCTGGGAGAGGTACGTTTACATCGTCACGTGTCCTTTCTCGATTCCTTGACACCTGTCCCTACTGTCCCTGACCCAACGAGTTCAACAGACTGCGATGCCATTGACTTGAAATGGTGACTTTGTTGCCGCAGGTGGAGCAGATGTTGGCGTCGGAGGACTATGGCAAGGACCTGGCCTCCGTGCAGAACCTTCTGAAGAAGCAGCAGCTGCTGGAGGCCGACATTGGTGCCCATGAGGTGAGAGGCTCTTGGTCCAGTTGTTCCACTCGGAAGTGGTCGTGTATAGGTTAAAGATTCCCACAGCGATGTTTTAAGCCCCAATTAACAACAACTCGCTGGACTCGGTAATCAGCATCAAGTAGATCGCCTCCTCAAGTATCTTCTCAGCGGGAAAGAAAACTCATTCTTCCGTTGTATTGAGTTTTGTGTGATTATAGATGTTGAGAGATACGTTCATTCGTTATTTTAGGATCGTATCTCGGACTTGAACAGCCAGGGTGATCAGTTTATCGGCGCTGGTGTTTGGGATGCCGAGAGTCTCCAAGACCACAAGAAAACCATCAATGAAAGATACGAAAAGTCAGTTAAAGCGCTTATTGTCCTAAAATTGTATCTCCAAAATTGATATTGTTACTATCAAACAATCCGGCAACTTTACTATCTTTAAATCAAAACCAAAAACTCGCATATACATCTTAAGTATACATGTTTTATCCACATTGTAGCATGATACTAGCCTCATTAGCAAACATTTACTCACAGATTTGGCAGGACTATTATTATGTTTGATGCAGTGTTGTGATGGCTGTGCTATTGTTTTAGGATCAAGGAGTACTCTGTGCATCGTCGCAGTCGTCTGAATGAAGCAAACATGATGCACCAGTTCCTGAGAGACATCGACGATGAAGAGGCCTGGATTAAGTAAGTGTTCGCACAGTCAGTAGAAAGTTTGGACTTCAGAGTGAAACAGGTTGAGAATCCTGCCACGGCCTCCCAACATCGATGTTCGTGGAAGTTAACTTTCTGACGCGATCATGGTGGGATGTACCGGCTGTATGGGTGGTAGTGCCGATATCGTCCTTGGCTCGTCAGTGCCAGCAGATGCTCGCTGGTTCTACTGCTACGCTCAGTGCGATGGATGTTGCAGGTTTCCTGATATGAACTGACAAACTGTGATATGAGAGCAAAGATCTTAAAATGTGTTGTTTTTTAAAATAATTATATTTAAAAAAAAGTAATTAAATTAAAAAAATAAAAATAAAAACGGTTTAGGCCTATTGTATTACACTAGATCAGTTTCAAACTTGGGTTTGTCGCGTATGAGTGAAATATTTCTTGCAGCGACTTTAAACAACAAATCGTTCATTCCTTGGGTTAATTGCAACATTGTAACTATAGCATCTATGACTGTAATCCTTTAGTGGGACGGACGATATATGTGGAAATAAATTGTAGTTGTTGAAGACGTGTTTTAACATGACGTGGTCGCGCGGCGGGTTCCAGGGAGAAGAAGCTCCTGGTGGGCTCGGAGGACTACGGCAAGGACCTGACCAGCACGCAGAACCTGAAGAAGAAGCACAAGCGTCTGGAGGCGGAGCTGGCCAGCCACGAGCCCAGCATCCAGAGCGTGCAGGAGACGGGCGAGAAGCTGATCGCCGAGTCGGACATGGGCGCCTCGGACATCCGCGCGCGACTGAGCCAGCTGGCGGGGAGCTGGGTGGAGCTGAAGGAGATGGCGGGCGACCGCGGCCTCAAGCTGGACCAGTCGTACGCCTACCAGCAGTTCTGCGCCAACGTGGAGGAGGAGGAGGCGTGGATCTCGGAGAAGCAGCACCTCCTGTCTGGCGGGGACTTCGGCGACACCATGGCCGCAGTGCAGGTGCGTGGACGGCCCCGTGCGTCGCGGTCGTAGTGGTCATATCGCTCTTCTGAGGGAAGGTCGCACAGAGTGGAAAGAATATCTCGTTTCGATTATATTGATTTAAAAACCCAATCGATTAATCATTGTTTTTAAACAGGGGCCTGTTGCACGACGCTCTTCTAGGGCTACAATAGTAGTAACTGGGCTCCGGCTACACTAGCAAAGTGTAGGCCCTACAACTATTGTAGTCTACAAGAGTGTCGTGCAACAGGCCCCAGGCATGTCCGGTTGCCTGCAGCAGGGACAAGTTAAAATTCCATAAGACATGTAGACATTGATCCGGTCAATTCCTAAAGCATGCCATTGAAGCTGTCCATGACGGGCGGTTTATCTGACAAGCAAATCGGAAGTTACACGTTCAGTTTTGTTTTCAGGGCTTGATCAAGAAACACGAGGCGTTCGAGTGTGACTGTAAAGTGCACCAGGACAGATGCACCGAGATTAACAACGAGGGAACGAAACTGATCAGTGAGGTGAGTCCCTTCAAACTGAGATAGCTCATAGTTCACTTGCTTCAATGCTATAGTTTCTGTTTTTGTGTCTTACAGTAATCAGTCAATTTAATTTTGAGTGCACTTTGCTCTACATGAAGTAAAGAGAACACACCTGTTTCCGAGCATTTTAGTTACTCCATGGTTACTTGTCTACTTGCCTGTGACAAGTTTTACCTCGAATACAGTACTAGTATATTACAAGCTGTGATATGAGCACGTTCTTGAAAGCGGCGTTAAACCCCAATTAACAACAACAACAGTATATTAATTTGGTGTGATTGTTTATCTACAATACTAGTAACTGTTAATGTTGTAGTAAAGTATTCTGTTTTCATCAAGAATATTTCAAATGCTGGCACATCGACACATCTGACCTTAGACAGAGGCTGTACATTCCAGTCAATGTACCACGTTTCTGTTTCCAGGGCAACCACAATGCAGAGCAGATCGCCCAGCGCAATCAAGGCCTAGAGGAGAAACTGCAGTCTCTGGAAGATGCTGCTAGACATCGTCATGCCAACCTGGTAGACAACTCCGCCTTCCTCCAGTTCATCTGGAAGACGGACGTTGTAGAAAGCTGGATCGGTGAGGCTGGTTCTCTTTCACTTCCTCTGTGTGTTCATAAGTGTTCATATCTTGCTGACCAACTCCGTCGTGCAGTGGTTAAAGCACCATTCTGGTCGCATCATACCAAAATATGTTAATAGATAGTATTTGTTGTTACACTGCTTGGCGCTCGCCAATAAAAACACAATGACTGGTCGGCTCAGAGTCAGTGTAATGTGTCTGAGTAGGGTATCCATTGCAATAATGAATACAATATAAATTAAATTAAATTAAATTAAATATAAAGGAAAGACAAATTCATTGACGCCCACTGTGTTCCCCCAGCTGACAAGGAGACGCAGGTGTGCTCGGAGGACTACGGCCGGGACCTGTCGTCCGTGCAGACCCTCCTCACCAAGCAGGAGACTTTCGACGCCGGTCTGCAGGCCTTCGAGAAGGAAGGCATCCAGACGATCTCCGCCCTCAAGGACCAGCTGGTGTCGGCCAACCACGCCCAGACGCCCGCCATCGAGAAGCGCTACAACGACGTCATCGCCAGGTACGCTCGTCTGGCTCAATCTCGGTCTCCGTCTCCCATCTCCGTCTCCGTCTCGCTCTCCCGTCTCTGTAGTGGTGCTTGTGGCCGCCGCAAATTTGTGAAGATCCCTGCAGCGATGTTAAACTCTATAATAACTCGCTCAGCGGTTGTGGCAAGGGATTTATTGTAAACAGCCGTTGCGAAGAGTGATACAAACTTGCTCGAAACTAGGTGCAATTATGGATTAATTACAATATTTAAAAATAGTTATGGTTGGATATATGAAGGATTCCCACATGCGATAGGAAGCAACAATTCGTTCACGTGCTGAAAATAGTAATCTGGTAAGCATTTGAGAGACGGTGTAGTTTATTACAGTGTTGTTTTGGGAAGGACTAAGATCGACCCTAATACAATTTGCAATAGTATTGAATAAAAAATGTGTCCTCTATGAAAGGAAACGAGAGGACTATGATGTTCCCAATCCTGTTGTACTTGTGTCAACGAAATATGTTGAAATAAAATAAATAACGGAATTAATAATTAGTGAAAGTTGCACATTATTTGAGACTTGACGAAGCTGTAATGTTTGTGCGAGCAGATGGCAGAAGCTGATGGCCGACTCCGAGGCGCGCAAACAACGCCTTCTTCACCTCCAGGACCAGTATCGACAGATCGAGGACTTGTACCTGACTTTCGCAAAGAAGGCGTCGGCGTTCAACAGCTGGTTCGAGAACGCAGAGGAGGACCTCACTGACCCCGTCCGGTGCAACTCCATCGAGGAAATCAGGGTGAGGGGTCGCTGCTGCGTTGCTCAACTCACGGCCTCAATGTCTAAATTATTTGTCCTTTTACAGACATGTATTATTGATAAAACAAAATATATAATATGTGTCTCCCTTATTATAAAAAAAAACCCCATGCATACTAATCTGTCATAAGTTGAGTGTACATGTTCAAACTGCTGCACATGTGTACTGGATGTAAGATATGCGCAGAACACTTGCAAATTTGAGCGTATAGTTTCATAGCAAATTGCTCACATCCGCCAAAATGCTCGCTGCAGGTGCCAAAAAATATTTCTCCCGGTTGGATTCTCGGCAGGGTCGTTTTATTTAGCGATACTTCTCCAGCAGGGTGAGAATTATGTCGTCTAACCCAGAGGTACATATTCACACAAGCGTCGTTCTGTTGCTTGTCTGCAGGCTCTGCGAGAGGCGCACGACCAGTTCAAGGCGTCCCTGAGTGCCGCGCAGGCCGACTTCAACGCGCTGGCGGCCCTGGACAAGCAGATCAAGAGCTTCAACGTGGGCCCCAACCCGTACACGTGGTTCACCATGGAGGCGCTGGAGGACACCTGGAAGAACCTGCAGAAGATCATCTCGGTGAGACCAGCGTCGGCATCGGCTACACCTCGGTGGGACGCTGTCGTTGGCTCGGTGTCTCCACCAGGGCTGCTTTTTTAGGCAACAGTTTAATCTCTCTATCACAAAATAGTGTCCCAGGAGGATTACATGACAAATTTAATAATGATTAATGACCGGTCAAGAAATATTACCCTTCAACATTATGCATTAAAGACTGAGTAAAATCCCGGTGAACTCGAAATGCCCAATAGAAATTAAGTAACGGGGCTATTAACAATCTGAGATTTGAAATATATGTGACAGGTTGAGAGGCTGGCTACAGTTAATGTACAAACACAGGTTTAAGTACTTTAAACTTGGATTAAATTATATAAGACCAAGGACCTATATAAGAGGGAGTATTTAGATGTTCGAGGCTCAGACTCCGAACTGCAGACTGGAAGCGATATTGTTTACCAATGAAGGCTAAAGAATCACCGAAGCGAGTTGTGTGCTCATTCTCCCCGAGAGTCCCCAGAAGGAAGACTTAAATCCATTGGGGATAATAGAGCCATTTTTGAATATAGGTTTTGTTGTATGTGTTTCAGTATTAATGAATTTGTAAGCTTCCTAGGCCTATAACTGACCGACCATCCCCCCCCAAAAAATTGTAATTGGTTTAACACATTTGTCGAACCAGGATGGAATCTTAATCCAAATGTTGATGTTAAAATTTGGATTTAAAATTGTATTTAATTTCTGGGGGAAATTATTGTTGTCTGCTTTTTTGCAGGAACGCGACAGTGAACTGGGTCGCGAGGAACAGAGACAGGAGGAAAACGACCAGCTGCGCAAACAGTTTGCTACAGCCGCCAACTCCTTCCACTCATGGCTGACTGTCACAAGGTCAGTACAAACACGGAGGTCACGATCGATCACGGGGGTCGACCCATTGGGGGTAATGCAATGAAGGAAGGGCAAGCCTTGGGTAGCGGGTTTGCCTCACAGGAGTACACGAGTTACAGTCGGCAATCGCAAATTGTCCTGTAGAAAGTGCTCCAATGCTCACACTCCTCGAGGTGTGCTCGGCTGTGATGAGGTACCCGGTAGGAGACAGTATTATACCAGATGCTGCCTTATATGGTACCCTTAATGTCAAATATGTCGAGAATCCTCGTATCTTTAATATGTGGGACGTCTTTGGGGTACAATCGACGGACATGAATGTGGTAAAGCACTGCTGTGAAATTCTATTTGAAGAAAAGCTACTAGATATGATTGCTATAATCTTTCAGCCTAAACAGAAACAAAACAAAAAGTAAAATATAAATATATATTGGCTCCACTAACTTTTCCATGACTGGATAAGTTTTATAAACATGCTTCCCATAAAGTCGTTTAGTCTAATCATATGTCTTTATTCCTTTTTTTTAATATATTTTCCTGATATTTTCCTGATCGACACGTAAAATAGACTCTGGCTTCTTGATGGGTTACTATATTTCACTTTATTAGCATGTGTTCATGTCAATATTGTCAGTAGTCGGACTACATTGCATATTTGACCTGCCCAGCCAGGGAGAGCTGTTTGAGATGTCCATTACATAGATATTTAATAAGAATGCTTTTTTTTTAAATGCTGCAAAGAGGTTTTGCCATTTCAATACTAAACATTAGAATTTAATTTGTCGAATGAATGCCTGTGGTGCTTTTAGGAAACTTGACAGCAACTTGAAACTTAACAATAGTGCATGAACGCTCCAGTAAATTAATAATTACATCCCCTCTCCATTTCCTGTCCCCCTACCGCCTCAGCGGCGCAGTGGTTGGAGCGGAAGGTCGTTGGTTCAAATCCTCGGCCGTGTCATACCAAAAGACGTTAAAAGATGGTACTTGCTGTTTACCTG
Source organism: Clypeosectus delectus (assembly GCA_032355325.1). Classification (NCBI taxonomy): domain Eukaryota; kingdom Metazoa; phylum Mollusca; class Gastropoda; order Lepetellida; family Lepetodrilidae; genus Clypeosectus; species Clypeosectus delectus. The sequence continues at coordinate 2,115 of JAULBO010118543.1, read as the reverse complement.
CTTGGCGCTCAGCAATTTAAAGGGATAAAGCAAGGACTGGTCGGCTGGGAGTCGGTATAATGTGTCTTGAGTGGATTATCAATGTTCTAACTGCGGAATGATATTCCAGTGAACTAGCACTATAAAGACTGGTGAAATACCCAGACTGGCACAAGCAGTCATATACACTGCATACAAGCCGTGATATGAGCACGTTATTGAAAGCGGCTTTAAACCCCAATTGACAACAACAATGTTCTTGAAAGTGGCTTTAAACCCCAATTAACAACAACAATGTTCTTGGAAAGTGGGTTTAAGCCCCAATTATTCATAACAACAACAACCCTCTCACCCCTATTCATCTCGGGAATTGAAATCCTGAATTCAAGTTTGTGTGCGTGTTTCAACTAACCTATTCCTGCTCCTAGTTGAATTTCCTACACAGTGTGGTGTTAATGTGCCCGTCACTACCTGTGTGAAACACGAGCAGTAATTTGTTATCCTAATCTGAAATGAAATTAATGATATGGTATGACCAGTCTATCTCTAACCTACTTAACATGCATGTAAAGAAATTCAGTGTGTGCTGTTACCAATTAAAAATTTAATAACAGTTTCATAGCATTTAACAAGTATAACAAGAAATGTTGAGCTTTGTTCACAACAGCGAGCATATTAATTTTGTTGTAAACAAATCTGTGAGTAATTCTGGTAGGATATCAGTTTACAAATTGTATAAAGATTTCTTTCATTTAAAATCGTACATCATGTGTAAATAAACACATTCAAAAATATTTATCGATGAGGTTTTGTTTTTACGGCCACCATAATTAACGTTTCCGTAACTTGCAGGGCTGCAATGATGGAAGGTTCTGGAACTCTGGAGGAGCAGCTGGAAGCAACAAAGGTATGCATCGTCACGATTAGAGCGTGTACCTCCGTGGCGCAGTGGTTAGAGTGTCGGCCCGGAGAGCGGAAGGTCGTGGGTTCGAATCCCCGCGTCATACCAAAATACGTTAAAATATGGTACTTGCTGTTTCCCTGCTTGGTGCTCAGCATTAAAGGGATAAAGCAAGGACTGGTCGGCTCAGAGTCTGTTCTAACTGCGGAATGATATTCCAGTGAACTAGCACTATAAAGACTGTATATATGACTGCTTGTGCTAGTCTGGGTATTTCACCAGTAGCTGTATGTACTACAGGTACACGCTCTGTTGTTGTTGTTAATTGGGGTTTAAAGCCGCGTTCAAGAACATGCTCATATCATGGCTTGTATGTAGTGTATGCATGTGTGTATGTTACATGTATATATGACTGCTTGTGCTAGTCTGGGTATTTCACCATACACACATGCATACACTACATACAAGCCGTGATATGAGCACGTTCTTGAACGCGGCTTTAAACCCCAATTAACAACAACAACAGAGCGCGTACCTGTAGTACATACAGCCAATGGTTTGAATCCCTGGTACTTGTTGCCCCAGGCCCGATTTCTCCAAACAAACGAGTTTGAGATTTTTCGGAGCTGAGATTTCTCCCAATGACACAGTGCTGTAACTTGAGGAAAATCTCAGCTGGGTTTCAAACTCAAGTTTGTTTGGAGAAATCGGGGCCTGGTTAGCACTCAACATTATCCGAGGTAAAAGCAAGGACCGGTCGACTTGGAGTCGGTATAGTGTGTCTTAAGTTGGGTATCCATGTTTAAACTGACATTCAAGTTAGCGAGCACTATAAAACTAATACGAGCGGACGTACACACACACGCATGCCGTGACACGTCATAACGGCTCTATAAAATCCCTATTCAACAAGAACTAGAGTAACAACAACAATCCGATAGAGAAATGCTGGCACCAGTACGTAACACTGTTATTTTCTCGTGTCACAGAATAAGGCCCACGATGTGCGAGCACAGAAGGGCCAACTGAAAAAGATCGAGGACCTTGGAGCTGCCATGGAAGAACGACTGATCCTGGACAACCGGTGAGACGGTCACACGGACACCGGTCGGCGTTCGTCCTACCCCCATTTCTCGAAACAATTTAAAAAAAGTCTTTACTCCTTTAAGAATAATTCTATTGATTTTCTTCAAATTTGAGTTTGTCACTTAAGCTCCAATTAACTCGCTCAGATA
>JAULBO010118321.1:0-10466 GCA_032355325.1 Clypeosectus delectus | reverse complement strand
GCCCCTCCCCCCCCCCCCCCCCCCCCCCCCGCCCCGGTCCTTCCACCCACCAGTTAGCTGTCTAAACATTATTAAAACGTCTTGACCTCAGGGCTTCGTAAAGGTATAGCATGTCTGGGTATCAGTATCGAGGCGTGCCCCTCGGCCTAATTGATTTCCTTATAATCCTCGACCAATTTACGGACGATCAGCCTTGCTTCCTCCGGATCCTGGACGATTGGCCGTATCAACTTCCTTCTGCGGACTTTCAACTACATTATAACCCTGTGATATGTTGCTGACATTTCGTGGACGGATGACAGAACTTCAGAAGCGGTTGAAGGGATACTAGTATTATTAGTCCAGTCCTTCTAGATCAGTGGGTGGAAATAATCAACCGCGACACTTCTCATGCAGTTCTTGTAGAGAAGCCCGTAAAGTATTATGTTCGTTCTAATTACTAGTATAGTATGGGCGTTTTTATCAATAGAGTATTAGAGGAATCATTGGGTATGGGTGATATATTCCCGTAGCTCTAGACGTGAAGAAACAAACCAAGCAATCAATATGGGCAGAAATAGGGATAATTAATTCATGTCCGGGACTGTTATTTTTCAATGGATGGATAAGTTTGTATATGTGTGCGTTTATACATGTTGTTGGTCATTCTATATTAATTTGATAATTAAATTCCAATAATGTATTTTTACTTTATTTTTCTTTTTTCTTTTTTTATTAGTTCATGCTCATATGTGATGATTTCCTCTACACATACATACATGTACCAATGTCCGAAGTCTGGTTGATAACATTCTTTGTCATAGTGATCAGCAATTTTCCATGCTGTCCAACTTAAAAATAACAGCACAATTTATTTTCAGTATTGCTAGTATTATGTAGTCCTGAACTCCCAAACTACAATATAACGCAGCAGGACGTTGTAGGAAACAGAAGCTAACTAAGTAACACGAGAACGAGTCCGTTATTCAGAAGGGATAATGGACCCCGGCCTAATCGACCGACTTCCAATTGTTTTTCAAAAGAAGCACGAGTATTTAACGCTTGTCTGACGATTCCCCAAACGAACAAGATAACATCACACCTGGGAGGACAACATGTCGCTGGCTATGGAACGGTATATCGAAAGTTTATTCTAGGGTTTGTCTTTTCTCCCTGGTGTGACAGAGATGAGAAGACACGCGTCTATGTTCGGGAATGGTCGTTACAGATCGTATGTCATGGCATCTGCGTCACGTGACCTGTACAACGAGGGCACAGTCGTGATTATGTCAACGTTTGGCGCCTGACTTGGACACTGGTCGAGAAACGAAAGTCATCACTTTGAAACACCTGTTCAACTTAACGCTAATCCAGATATGCACGCGTCGCTGTATGACAATCACTTAAGCCATGGTGTTGTGGCCGTTTGACTCAGGTGCCACACGCATAACAACTCGTTATGTTTGGTCTGAGGGTCCAACAAGCTTAGTAGAAGTCTGTTGTTATTTATTTTATCCGTTCGTTGGATGTCAGTACACCAATGCTCTAGACTGACTAACCAATGCTCCTATTCCGTGAACTGATGCGAAGGTCCCGGTGGAGAACTCCGAAGGAAACCTAATAAAATCATACTAGTATATGTATGTGTTTGCGCGCGCGCGTGTGTGTACCGTTGTCCATCTCGCTATCTTCTCTCTGTCTCTCTATCCCTCTCTCTCTCTCTCTCTCACTTTCTCTCTCCACTCTCTCCCTCACTTTTTCTCTATCTCTGGCTCCCTTTATATAATCTATTTATATAGATAGATGGACGTATAGATAGAATCAGAACCAATAGAGTATGGTAGTTCCAAACAATTACTTGGATAACTTCGAAAACAAGAAAAGTAGCAGAAAGAACTGTAGGCGGCATTTACTCGTAATGGCGGCGGTACCGGATACGCGTCATAAAAAAACCCGGTGCTCAACTATTCTAACAATCCTTTGACGGAGTTGGTGAGGGAGAGGGAGAGAGAGAGAGAGAGAGAGAGAGAGAGAGAGAGAGATAGGTTGGGGGCGGGGAGAGAGGAAGGGGGGTCGCTCTATACGCTATTATTGTCGTAGGCAATCCGTGCCTTCTGTGTCGTACATGAAGGAATTTATGGAGCTCTCTTGTTATCTAAAAGCATAATAAGACTTCACTAAACATTATTCCGCCCCTCGTGTTCTCTGCCTACAGGAATGTCTAGCATGCTGTCCAGACTCTAAGAACTATTGTTGTTGCTGCTTGATGTTGATATGGAACTCGCCATGTCGGGAGAAACACCATACCTTGATCAACAGTCAGTTCCTGGAATCTTGCGTTTCTAAAAATCCGACGTTAAAATTAATTAAGATGGTAATAAAGCCACTTCTCCTCATTACTAGTATTTACTATGGTATGTGGAACCGAATCCGGCTAGACAAGGTTATGTAAAAGTATGGACTGGGAACACGTCCAAGAACGAATGGAGAGGAAAGAAAAAATACATGTACTAGTAATACGAACATAATATTCCGCAGTCGTCATTCATATACATGTAAGCGGAACTGTGCGCGTGTGTATGTATGCGTGTGTGTATGTGTGCGTGTGTGTATGTGTGCTTAGACCCATTTTCAATGTGTTCCTATTTCTAAACCAAATACTAGTAGTCCTATTCAATATCAGAACGACTGTATCGTATCCACCATAATTATATTAGTTAAGTATGTCGAGATTTGTGGGATAAAATGGTAAAGAATTTCAATGGCTTTTTTCATAATGTAAATATACCAATCAATATGATTGAAATACGGCTCTTGTACTTTCGCAAATAGAAGCGATGATAGTTAAACGGCAACAAACAATTATAACTAAGTCAAAATATTACGTATCGTGTTGGCATACTATAGATCATTCACTGCAATAAAATGTACATGTACATGTATGTGTGTATTATATTATAACAAGATGTAATGGTTCTATAATGGAAAACTAAATGTCAGAACTGCCTGTGTTTATTTGTTGAGCAGACACATCATATTTACCTAGAGAATACTCTGAAAGTATTCCTAATTTATTAAGTATCGACCAAGCACACCGCCGAATTCGTCTCAACATGGTAATAGTTAGTGTAAGTCTCGTCTAGAAACCATTTCCGTTGACAGGCTTCCGGTGATATATATAATCGGAGCTAGTGCATTAGATAATTGCTTATCAAAGTTACTGGAATGTCTAATGAACATCGATAAGGCATGGTTTGACAATGGAACTGTAGCTTTGAAAGAAAAATACCAAAGAACCTCGAACATATCTGTAGACTACATTTTGTAAACATTAGAGCATGGTTGCAACTGAAGCTTGCAATGGTTGCTATGAATGGTGTCCGTATCATGACGTGTTTCTGTGAATGCGTAGCGCATATACATGTTTGACCGGTTTATGTCACTGGATTTTGAATGAATCTCGGGCAATCTCGTGTCTACTTACACTCCCTATAGGTAAGGTGGACGTTAAAATGTTTCACTGTATTGTTTTCTTGTTGGACACGGTCCGTCTTCGCCGAGTGTGTTAGGCTATGCGACTCTTTATGGCAAGGGTATATGAGTCAGACACATTGTACGTGTATGATTGTTATCATACATCCTGATTAACACAGACAAGCGTCCGGATCGGTTTGTATGGGACATTGATTCCAGGGAGAGATTGGCCCGGGGGTGTGCACCGAGTGGACAGCATGGGGTGATGGTGGGGCCCGTGTGAGGCAGGGAACGCGGGGGGTGGGGGTGGATTGGGGAAAGCCTTCAGAAACAGAACGGACGCTGTGTAAACACTGACCACTCACTGGTAAATCAAACTGGACTTCATTGAGCCGCACCCCCGGGCAAACGGCTAAAAGCCAAGATCGGATTCTCCATTGACATTTTAATGGGATTTTCTTATAATAATATGGCACATCTGACACTCAAATCAATGTTGATTTAGAAGCTTCTAAATGCGACGCTGTGCTCGGCATTAATCGTGGATAATATTAATTCCTACTCTGCTTTTAAAAAAATATCTATTATTCTATGTGAAATTATTTCCTCGATACACCTCCTCCCTTTGAGTGTCGGTTCAAATATGCAAAACCTAACACAGTCACAGGTGGAGATGTATGGCTTGTCCTCCCGGACATCCAATGTCTAGCTCGGACGACAAGCACTTCCATTGAATTCCGTAGATCCTCAAATAGGTTGTACACCGTCTTATCCCATGCTTATCTCTGGGATACAGGAACAGTAAAACGTAATGGGCCGTAGTTACTGCCAATAAGCAGACACATTCCCCGACCAGAGAGAGGTCTGGGCGGTGCTTAACCCGCCATCCATCATGGCCGCTCATTAACAGCATTGTCAGGCGAGATGTTAGTGTCGTGCTTGCGATCTTTATGCGTACTCTTTTCTATGTTGATCACTTCATGTTCTGAAGGACACTGCGCCATGTTTTGTTTGACGCGGATCAGTATTTAAGATGTCCGGCCATTATCTCCGATAAAGATGCATGTATGGATAAGCATATAGAAATGCGCGAAGAGGTAGTACAGTATATGCGCATTAATACCGTGGGGTTTATTTCTCTGGGGACGCAGTGATAGAGCTATTATTCTAGTGGTTTAGGGCTATTATCATAGGTAGAACAAGGATGTGCTTACTCAGCATTAATTTGTTGTTCGATAGAAACCTGTACTGTGGTGTTGACCTTTATACGTCGGCTGGAGGCAACGCAGTTGTGATAGAGTGCATGGGTATACATACACACATAGTATTACATACATACATACATACATACATAGTATTACATACATACATACATACAGACTATATACTAGTACTCAGGACACGTAATATTATGAGGCAAAACATGAACTCTCTTTTGTCATGATACATTATACCTCATATCTTGAAGCCACGAGCTCACATATACTTACTATATAACGTATGCGCATGTTACTTTCCATACGAGTACGCGAGAAACGTGTGGGTAAGATATAAGTAGTTCGCTGCTCCGTGACGTGCGGTTACTACAATACGGCTATGGGCTGTCCATTGGTCATCTTGCTATATGTCGTGGTATTAACACTTCCAATGGTACCATTAAGGGTGTGGCATGTCCTCTGGATCTGTGACTTATTTGCGGCCTCCCTACCCTTGTTCTCTTTCTTTCTCTCCCCCTCATCTCTCTCTCTACACACACGCACGCACGCAGACACGCAGACACACACACACACACACACACACACACATACACACTGTCTTGACATCTCTCCCCCTCACTCTCTTCCCTCTATCATCTTCTCTATCCACATCCATACCCTCTCTCTCCCCATCCTCCCTCTATCTCTCTATCCCTCTCTCTCTCTCTATCCCTCTCTCACTCTCTATCCCTCTCCCAACCTTCCCCCTCTGTCTGTCTCCCGTCTTCCTATAGTTTGTGAACAATTCCCCAATGGAATGCAAACGCCGGGAAAATGTTATCTTATCTTCGATGATCGTTTTACCAGCGCGACTGGAATGTTAATTCTCCAAATATTCTTTACATTTAACTCGTTAGACATAAGCGATCTGTACATGTATATTATCTAGAGAGAACATCTCACCCAATGCTATGATGTCACAATGGTAGCGATGGTGGCAGTTGGGACAAGCGACATCTACAGAACCGACATCACAATGGTAGAACAATCAAATACTAGTAAACCACTAGTTGTTATATGAAACCAATATCTACTCCGAAAACACAGTAGTGGGTGATAAATCGCAATCTATTAAAATATATCTCAACACAGATATATGGGTATTAGCAACTCGTTATGCCCGAACCACTACGGAATGTCAACAATTTATACATCACCTGCAGCCCGTAAAACCCAACTAATTCCTAAAACACTTTAGCCTTTCTAAACCCGTTATTATGCCGCGGAAAGATAACAGTGATTTTTCATTTCCACACAATCGTCAGGCCTGAAAGCCGAGAAGGTTATAGCCAGTGATCAGACGCTACTGTCGTTGTCGGAGAGAAAGGCTCACGGGGACCTCTAGCCGAGAAACAAGCTGATTAGAGCGGTGATAACGTCCGTTGATCTGCCGATGTCAGTGGGTTGCCAATTTTACCCCCAGCGGCGAACGCGATGGTGGCGGTGGGGCCCGCCCCTAATGTCATCGGCTATAATAGAGCACCTCGCCACGGTTTCGGCGGGGGACATCGTCGACGGTAGACGGGCGAGATAGCGGTTTTTTGTTTATGAACGTGGTGAACTCGCAACGACTGCCTGGATTCTCTGAGCGCCTCACAGGGACGAAACCAGCTATAGGAGGCAGCTTGTCTGGGTTCAAGACGCGTAGTTTTCTGTACTGAATCCGACCGCGTTCTGATTAACATGATTTGTGTTTATGGTTAAAATTTACACAATGATGTACATTACGCAAACGCCCTATTTATATAAGACATAACAAACAAACAAACAAACAAACCCATATTCGACGGATGACGAGATAAAGTGCTGTAAGCAGAATGTATATATTGTCCAGAGGAAAGTGTTCTGTGAAGAGTACATTTACAGAATGTTCGTCAGGTAATATGGATGTCTTCGGTGCGCAGTGTACAGAAAGCCTGCGTCTGTCAGCCATTCGCGTCTGCTATGTGGAAGTCTCTTCCATAGTTTTACCTGCAGTCGCTGCCAAGTAATGGCATATGGATAGTTACCAATATAGCTGCTTTTGAGATCGTGGTTCCACCTGTGATTTGTATCACTCTTTGAAAAATGGTGAGGAGAGCGGAAGGTCGTGGGTTCAAATCCCCGGTCACGTCATACCAAAAGACGTTAACAGCTGGTACTTGTTTTCCCCCTGCTTGGCGTTCAGGGGGGTAACTCGGAGTCAGTGTAATGTGTCTGAGTGGAGTATCCATGTTCAAACTGCGGCATGATATTCAAGTGAACAAGCACTATATAGACATGGTTAAATGCCCAGACTAGCACAAACAGTCATAAAATATGCACATATATACACATGCATACATTACATACACGCCATGATATGAGCACGTCCTTGAAAGCGGCTCTAAACCCCAATTAACAACAACAGCATTATATTGTAATGATCATGTACGCCTCTGTATAATCACCAGTATTCTCGAAACGTTCTTTGCTAAGAACATAAAAGTCCTAAGAACGTTTGTCAGAGTTATATTTTAAAAACTTCTTTACTGAGAATGTTCTTAGGTATATGGTAACTTACGCAAATACTTAAGACAGGTATATAGGATCATGCGTTAGTTATAACAATAGAGATTATTGAAATAGCTTAGCCAACAGTGGGTCGTCCTACGCACAATTCCTTTTCAATCTCTCCAGAGTTGCAAGTTTTGGTGACTTTACTTAAGACTGTTCTTAGCTAAGAACGTTTACGGAATACGGATCCAGCACGTCATTCTGGACACTCGGTGTAGATCCTATAGGAAGGTTTGCATTCTCGATTGATTTATATAAAATGTCAGCCTGTTTTAGGATATGTGTTTACCCATGAAGCCATGTTTATACTTGCCAACTGCTTTATTTCAAGAGGACACATCTCCACTAGCTCAGCGCCCAGGAAGATGTTCATATCGAACCAACATTCTGAGTGAATTAAACTATTTAGGTAACCCTCGTGGAGGGAAACGCAAGAAAATGTCAGAGAGAGAGAGAGAGAGATGGTGTGGGGGTGGTCGAGAGAAGAGGTAGAGAGGGAGGGAGAGGGAGAGTGTGTTAGAGATAGAAGGAACGAGAGAGAAGAAAGAATGGAAAGAGCGTGTGTGTGACGTGTGTATGTGTGTGTGGGGGGGTTGGGGGGGGGGGGGGACGTGTGGGGGACGGGTGTATGTGTGTGTGTGTGTTGGCGCGTGTGTGTCTGTGTGTGTGTGTGTGAAAGAGAGTGATAGAGAGCGATATATCATGAAATTAACGCGAAGTACATGGTTGCAGTTAATTGATGCACGTTTACTGAGTGAATGTTCAATAAACATGAATGAAGGCATAGTGTGTCGCATGTAATTTGTGTCGCGTTTATGTCTAAAATCGAGGCGTGTGTGAGTGTGTGTGTGTGTGTGTGTGTGTGTGTGTGTGTGTGTGTGTGTGTGTCTGTCTGTCTCTATTTGTGTGTGTGTGTGTGTGTGTGTGTATATATATATATACGGTTATATTTATGCGTCTCTTCTGTATTTGAATTTGATCTCCTGACCGAATATTGCGTATTGCATGCATCAATATTTAATCATATTTACTGTTGAGATGACGGTATTGTTGGTGAGCGAACATCGTGTAGACATAGAACCATGAGTTCCTCTGTAAATGCATGGAAACATGTGGTCATGGTTTCAGAGAACTCCTATAGGGAGGGAGTGTGCTGCTATACCATAGAATGCATATCTTGCTAGTCCCCATTTACTGGGAGATGATGTCTTAAAAATGTTCGACCCAGGCTACCGCGTAATTTATATCAGATTCACAAAGGCTGTACGTGCATTCGTTTTACTAGTATTTGCGTATTTCAAGACACCATGTATATAAAAAGGCGATAGAAAACACAACGTTATTGTTGGTTTCTAAGGTGTTTTCAACTGTTTATAGATCGACAGTTGAAAGAAAGTGGCACTATTATGTTCTCCATTTCAACGTTTTAAACCAAACACAGGGTTGTCGATTGGAAGTATTTACCGTCTTTGAATATACACGGCCTCATGATCACGATACTCTGAGGCGTGTGTGTGTGTGCGCGCGCGCGCGCGCGTGCGTGTGCGCCTGTGTGTGTGTGTGTGTGTGTGTGTGTGTGTGTGTGCGTGCGCGTGCGTACGCGTGTGTATGTCAGTTTGGATTTCGACAGCTTCCAGATACATATGTTATCTTATTTCGAAATGTGTTGACGGCTATGATATATACTCATTTGTGTCAGAGAATAGACGGTGAATCGTGACGCACAGTGCAGGTGAAGAAAACATGGCCCGGAAGTACGAGAAGACCGGAAGTTCCGGCCCGCCATTTTGGGAGGTGTCATATCTCAGCCAGGCTTTCAGCATCAACGCATTACCTTGACCAGAAATATGGTTATACATCTGAAGAACATAACTGATAAGGGATGGATTCCATTATTGTTGCTAACGTTTGTTTTTTTTCTGCTGTAAACCGTCGGAAGCCGGTCTACAGAATAGTGGCATTGACTAATCTAGCCGGTACCGAAGTTTACAACATTCAACACATTATGTAAATAGTAACCAGATAGCACGAATCGTGTACGAAACTATCGCCGAACAAAATGCTGGTTTGTAATTACGCCGTCAAGTTTAGCATCTGTGTGAAGTCACTGACATTTCATGCAAATGATTGTGCTACAATTTCCGGTCGTAGGTTATGTCATCGAGAGAACTGTCGACAAGGGTTGGCATGGGGTGATGAGAGTTCAAAGGGTCATTACTACTAATTCTGTAATTTCTAGGGTCATCAACCTCCAATTGAGTGTCACCATGTCTGGCTGTGCAGAAATGATTGTCACAGGAATTGTCACCATGATATTGAGATCAGACATGGATTTAAGATTTATTCGGCGGAGAGAACTCTTTATAACAAGAAATTATACAGGTTCTAGGTCCCAATAGCACCCAGGCCGTAGTTGGAACAGGAATTAGTAAATTAAAAGAGGAACCGCCGAAGATTCATCCGAGAGCAGCATGTACAAGACTCATGCGGTCAACAGCGCAATGTGCAGCGCAGTCTAATATTGTATATCAAGAGACAGAACCTCGTCTTGCTGCACATAACTCCTGACCCGAAGACGTCAATCAGAATCTATGCTTGGCGTAATTACACTTTGCCTGTTGGCGTTAACGTTGTAAATTGGCTCCAGATTAATTGCGTCTGTAAAACACGCACCGAACGGTTTAAAAAAGTAAATTTCAATATATATATATATATACTGCGTATATAGATGTAACATATTAAAGGTCTATATGCCAATTGGCAATATGGTACAAGACGAATCAAAATATAGAATTATGAAATTACAGATCTATGCCAATTGGTAATATGGTACAAGACGAATCAAAATATAGAATTATGAAATTAAAGGTCTATACCAATAGGTAATATGGTACAAGACGAATCAAAATATAGAATTATGAAATTAAACGTCTATACTAATTCGCAATATGGTACAAGACGAATCAAAATATAGAATTATGAAATTAAACGTCTATACCAATTGGCAATATGATACAACATGAATCAAAATATAGAATTGGCAGTATTAATGAAGTCGATACTATTATGTTCGTTCATGTTATACCGTTATAACATGAACGAAAATAATAGTATCGACTTCATTAATACTTCGTCCAAACTTTAAACACACACACACACACACACACACACACACACACACACACACACACACACACACAGACAAAAACACACACACACACA
>JAULBO010118210.1:0-10467 GCA_032355325.1 Clypeosectus delectus | reverse complement strand
TGGGGGTTGGGTACATCTGGCGGTGGGGTGGGGTAGATCGGGTGGTGGGGTGGGACGGGCGGTGGAGATGGGGGTGAAACGGGCGGTGAGGGATGGTGTGGAAATGGCGGTAGGGATAGGATTGAACGGGCCGTGGGGGTTGGGTACATCTGGCGGTGGGGGTGGGGTAGATCGGGTGGTGGGGTGGGACGGGAGGTGGAGATGGGGGTGGAACGGGCGGTTAGGGTGTCGCGCGGATGTGTGTATGTTTGTCTGTGCGTCACAAACGTTTCGTACACGTGGCCATTGGCGTGATTCATGCGATGGCATTAAGAGACATGATAATTAATTTAGACGGGAGAATGTATTCAAAACACTGCTTTGGAGTGTTACGGTTATTCCGAGCAATAAACATACATGGCATGCATGCCAGTTGCAATGTGGTTCCGTTCAGCGCTTTATTGACGACAGCGAATACTGCATACATTATGGTAGACATAACGGCTTGGAAGAACATATTACGTTTCATGTTTTCAAACATCAAACCTAGATGCGTTCGCATAAGTTATAACGCGTGCTCCAAATTATGCGCATTACGAATTTGCAATATCTCTGAGACGGTTCGTAAACTGTCAAGTGGAAAACGAAAATATAATAAAGTGTGGGTGTGCATGAACATTATAGATAGTGTTGTAGGACAGGAAACGATTATCCAGCCAATTGCAAACGTTATGGAATCAGGATGTCCCCTGCATAAACTAGTGGTGCATTCCAAGAGCACGTGCTGAGGGATCGTACTAGCATGGTACAATATGAACCAACATGTATACGAATGCAAGATTATAGTATATCGTGTATATCTTGTGTGACTAATGCATTGTATTCAATTATCGCGATCATGACGTGTTTTAAAGGTACTGGTCGAATATGTACTACAGACAATCTATATAAAATGTCCCTTGTGTATACGACAAATTTCCATTTGCAACGTGTATGCGTTACTACATACATGTACATGTACTAGTATTCTCATATGTACGGTATAGGTAGGTAACTAACTGTTACATTCCACGGCTCATAACTATGAGGCAACATTCGTAACATATGTTCCTTATCTCGTAATAATAGTGCCCTCAAATGCCTTGATATTATTCTAACGATGATTAATACACATTAATGTTTAGCTAAGTAATGCATACTTTATCGTAACGGTTACTGAAGGCATACATTATTCGTTACCATACCTGCATTGCCAATGGATTATAGCAGCGTTTAAGATCCGTGCATACTTATGCCTAATCACGCACCTAAACAAAGCGTTAGGAACACGTTTTGCTTATACTGTATACTGTACATGTATGTACAAATGCATGTCTGTGGATAACCCTGATTACCATATCGATCAGGTTATGTCTGAGCATCCCGTGACTGCTTTAACGTGTAGAGGAATCATATGCCAAATGCACTAAAATCAAACTTGAATGCTATGATTACTGTAATACTATTTGTCTGATGTCGGATATGTGAACACTGATACGATGAAAGAGTTGTTTTGTATGGACATTCATTATCGCTATGGTTTGTCATTGCTTACTAACAACCGGCCGGTTTACATTATATTACACTACGAAAGATACTTAGACAGGTACTAGTATTGCATTATACAACAACCTGTCTCACGTGCGTGTTGGACAAACATCATACACCAGACACGTACACGCACTAAGTGTGTTGACTTCTGCTTTGGGTCCATTCTACCGGGACTTCCGAAAGACATTAAGTCATACTAATTATAATAATAACGTTAATTTTATATAACGCATATTCTCCAGGTTCTGCACGTGCTCACTGGCGTTCAATTTATTACGACGGTCAATGGATCCATATGCTCTCGCTTTGCCTCTCAACTCCCTGGGGAGTATACATCAGGCTGCATTCCTAGAGGTGTTATAAGGTCAACATTCGCATTGCCTCCTCATCCAAGCGATTAGTTTGCTGATGGGTGATCAGAGGCATTTTTCGAACCGGTTCACTTGCCAAATGTGCAAGGCCATGCATGTTCTGTAGTACAACGCACTTGCATACTTGTAAATATAACTTGTAAAGGTGAGTGAGTAGTGACACACACTAATCTCAAGTAACACGTGCACTTGCCCTATGTGACACTAGGTTGATACAAATTGCGAGCTGAACGCATCGATTAATGTATAGGTTTATGAATCAAATGAGATCGTTTATAAGTATCAATGAATTTACAGCCCGAGAATGGAAGTGTAAAACAGCACCCTCGTATCTATGTATTTCGCCGATTCCTACGCGAGTGTCATAGTTTCGTAGTGGATACGATAGTTTCATGAAAGACACACATGCACACTTGAACACGGGCGATGATCGGCATACTTGAACACGGGCGATGTTCGGCATACTTGAACACCCTGATGGGCGTTGGTATTCCAGTGTTGGTATTATCTAGCCTCAAACCCACACGGTTGATGAGCCATTGTTTATTTCCATCCGACCAAACAACATACTCGATTGTCTCTCAGGGGCCTTGCTGGATAGACAATGGGCGATTCTTCCACCGTGGTTACCTATGTGTAGCTTAATTGTATTGATCATATATACACTCGTGAGTACATTTCTGAGTAATATGCGATGCAGGAAACAGCGTGTTATTCATAACGAAAACGTTCAATGCCATTATACATGTAACATGTATGCACAAAGATGTGCATGAAGGTTTAAGTAATGTGTTGAACATCTAGCATAATGTTGGAATTTGGGAGGTAAACATACATTGTAATCGATGCAAAAGGAAGTAATTTACTTTTCCTATTAACCGAATGATTAAAGTGGATTGATTACAATGTGTCTGTGTGGATATCCAAGTCTGGGCGATGTCTTGATGTATAGGCTAAGTTATTTAACACTCTCGTGACTCTAATTTCAGCATCATTATCTCAGGCGGAAGGTAATCTCAGCAAATGATTGGCACTGTGTATGCGCATACACTGTATGCCTGCTTGAGCTAGTCCGGGTATTTCACCAGGTATTTGACTAGAATATCATGCAGCTGTCAGACACCAGCACACTGATCCGAGCGGACCAGAACTTGTTTTACCCCATTCCATGCGGAACAACTACCATTTTTTTGTATCGTAAATCTATTTTGGTATGATGCAACCGGGGATCGAACTCACGACCTTCCGCTGCTACTGGAACTACTCCACGGATGTGGTGTGTGTGTTTCTAGAGGTAGGGTAGTGGTTAAAGCGTCGACGTGGACATCGGAAGATAGGTGGTTCGATCCCCGGCAGCGTTATGCCACAATACGTTAAAGAAATGCTATGTGTTGTTCAATTGTTTGGTGTATAGCTTTAAACGGGGTGTGGGGGGGGGGGGGGGGACATACGCAAGGACTGGTCGGCACCAAGTCAGTATAACGTTTCTGAGATGGGTGTCTAATGTTCAAACTTCGGCATATTCCAGTGAAAACAATACAGACAATGAACTATCCGGACTATCTGAAGCAGGCATATACGTATATACACACATGCATACATTGCATGCACACCGATATATGAGCACGTTCTTGAAAGCGGCTTTAAACCCCCAATTCAACCAATCAACGCGGATTCGGGCAACTTCGTGAGCGGCACAGAAACAAGACACGTGGGGGAAAATCGAACACGTCTACGACTTACAGGCTAATGCTCATGCGCATACCGTGATATGTTCGGGGTGATAATAGCGACGACTTAAATGAACGAGTTGCGGTTTTGGGAACGAACGAAGGGACCTCGGTTCTTGGTGCAAATGATCTGTTTTCAACTGGCCATGTCACTACCAGAAGACTAAAGGATATATCTTCAGTGTTGACCCTGTCAGTAAACGGCAGCCGTGTTCTTACTTAACACATCATTGGAATTGCATGCAGTCATTCTTACAGAGGAGGCTGCAAAGTACAATACCGTTAATCGTAACATGTTCTTACCGTGTTTGAACGCCTAGATTACAACTCAAAGTCGTCGGGCTGATGAAGGTATAAGGCATTATGTCGATAAATTGGGTTATTGCATGCTAGCACATCCAACTCGCCTCTGTTCAAAACGTCCTAGCTCTAAGTTAAGCTTATTGTAAACAGTATCCGTGTTGTAGACTATGGTTGAGGATGAATTTAAGGTTGACTTAGAGTTACGCTATTTCGTAGAGGAATGCCCATATTCTCACTGCTATTTGTGTCTGCCCTGTAGACAAGCGATATACGTACATGTAGGACCGACCAGACTGCGAAAGAATCGCTACCTCATTATCCACTTTAAGACATAAGTCAGTTGTTTGATGACGATAGGTAGTCCTATTTGGAACCTTACAAACGACAACTATCTAATTAACGAAGGCTGCTTGAGGCATACTGCCTGTATACTTAGAATTGAGGATAGAAACAGTGTGTCGATTTGCTTTGGGAGTTTTTGGACGTATCGTAAGCCGAAACAGTGCCATATGGATAGTTCAGAAAATTAAAGTTCGTTCCCATTTCTGAAATAATCAAAATACTAAGATGTATCATAGTACATATGCTATTAACAATTACGTTTGATTTATTCCAGAATATATATTATCCTAGAGGTCATTATGTTGAAAATAAACTGCTGGTTTAGTCACGATGGCTGATGTATAGGGCATCTCCGGTTGCCTACAGCAGGGGGCAGGTTAATCCGCAATTCAGCAACAATCACCGTGGCTTCACGATCACTGTCCTTCACGCGTTATACCAGTGTAGTCTGCATACCAAACATGCAGTTTATATTCTGAGTAATGGTATTCTGATTAACGACTGTGCTGCTTTCCATCCATTACGGCCTCAGTCCGTGTGACTTTAGATTTCGGTCGAACAGAAAAAATATATCGAGACTACGAGAGGCGAGGGCGTCTGGTTTAGTTTAAACATGTTTATTGACCAGAAATGTCAAGGGATTGGGAATAAGCAATAACGTTTACGAGACCCGTTCCCTAATAGAATAAAAGATGTAAAGTTAAGTCATATGTACAGACATACACAAATATACAAATTGGTAAATCATAGGTGACAAATATGTACAGTGCAACGTATAACAACTGACAATGTATAAGGTAACTCGTACAAGGACAGTTATAATTGTTGAAACAATATATGTTTGGACTGCATTACAAATACCAATATTATAACTTTAGATTTCGGTCGAACAGACAAGAGCTCGACACTACGAGACGCGAGGGCGTCTGGCCTACCCTAGTTACTTCCGATGTTGACTCCAGGCATACTGTAAGCAGTACGAGTTAGGTAAACGTCATGCGTTCAGGACTGCGGGTTGTGGAGTACCGGTATGTATTTGGAACATTGTTGGTTGCCCTCGTACCTGCCACCAAACTTTAAATAACACATGCAAATGTAGCAGTTATGATCGTGCCACATATTAGTATTTTATAATGATAGGTATACGCATACCATAGCAATATTGAAACATGTTAATGTTTGAATGGTGTATTCCCATAATATCTATAAACGAACCCTCATAATATATACAGATTATAAGAAGCTTAAACATAACACATACGAACACTGTTTGCATGAGTTTACCTTAACCATCACTATAAGATAGACTGTATTGCCTTAGGACAAGAACGAATTGGGTCTAACCCGAAGCAAATCAAATTTCGCCATTAGCCAATGTACAAGAATGTATAATTTGTGTGTGTATGTATGTATAGGTGTGTGTGTGTGTGTGTGTGTGTGTGTGTGTGTGTGTGTGTTTTGTGTGTTTTGTGTGTGAGTGTGTGTATATATTTGTGTGAATGTGTGTGTGTGTGTGTGTGTGTGTGTATGTGATTTTGTGTAACGATATTTGAAGAAGCAACTGAAAACAGGGATGCATACACGTACAGTGTTGGGCTAGAGCGGCGGATGCTAATTCACCTGATATGTTGTCTCGTCATTGGTCTACGAGGACTGATTAACGTTATTCGTGCTGGAGGCAACCTAGGATGCCATTTACCACAGCGATTATGAGTATTCCAGCAGTGAAGGGGTTAACATATAAAAGCAATATCGAACCGCGAAGTGGAACGAGTGTTATAGACCCAGCAGGTTATTAGCATCATATCATTCCAAGTATGCATTACACCTTTCGCATTTAATGACGAAAGAAGTAACGTCCTGGGAAAACGCTTAAACTACTTTCGTTAACCGGCATTATGAAAAAACACCTATGTATATCGTAACATCTAAACACAACGTATTACTACTAATCCCTATCACTCTAGCTTGGCGTCGGTGGCAATTGATTCTCCAGACACGGAATAAGGGATCGCCAGCGCCTGAGGCAAACTTTAATGAGGCAGCGGTTCCAGATTCACTTTCAAGTCTTTAATTACACAATATTATCTGGCTCGAGAGTACTCAATCGCCGACTTCCTGCTATCCTTAGCATGTCATGGTGTGCTTGCAATATCTTTTGAAATACGCATTACTTATACGGTGACATTAAAAGCAAAACATATAAATTCTAGTAACCTTTCGCATACATTCGCAAAGGAAATAGCGTTCCTATTTCTAATGCTGATCCGTGAAAAACCGCCGAGAAGGAGCACAAACGGAAAGTCATCAATGCTCTTGTCATTCGGTTGTCACTCAAGATGGACAAGTATCTCGTTGGCAATTGCAAGCCCTAATCGTATGTGGATTAGTTTTGGAAGATTGCAGTTTGCCGTATTCTATTACATGTCTCTTCCACATGATGCGTAGTATAGGGCACCGGATAAACTGCGTTGGTGGCCCATCAGTGCAAACGCCCCACATAGTTCTTGCCGAGGCTAATACTTATTAGTTGTATCGTGTATCATCTAGTCATTTATATTAGGCCCAGTTCGCATTGAATGCAATATTTCAAGACACGCTCAGTGGGCGGAGTGATCATATACAATGTCTGGGTATCATTTCGTTTACTGAGTATTTCGCAATGCCGCCTTGAGGACTACATGTATATTATGGTCATAATTCATTACAACTGTATGGAAATGTGCAGAAGAGAACTTAATCCCATACATGTATATCTATAACAATGCAATTGGAAATATATTTCTTATAAGCATTGCTTTATATATGAACACACAGCATACGTATAACAATAGAGTTGATTTTGTGATAACACCATGTAGAATGTATGTATTTTAGGGTGCGGAACAAATATTTACCTGGAATTAATTCGCTATGCATATCATTATACATTGATCAGTTACTTAGACAATGCCAATCACAAAACTCTTAAGCATTGTGTGGTTTATACAATATGTCAATCTCAGTAAGTCACTGAAGGTGTACTCCGTAATTGCTGTGTGTGTGCATATACATATACATATATATATATATATATACATGTAGATATATATATATATATATATATATATATAATTATATATATATATTAATATCTGAATATGCACGTACTAGTATACTAGGGTATTGCATACATGTACATGTACTTACTTACTTACGTGTATGCATACTTTCCTGACTATACTAATTATGCAATGCAAACGAGCTTGGCTTGTGTATTATGCAGTGTACCCAATCACTTTACTGTACGTTATACCCTACAGTAGTCATTGCATTCCAACGATGCTGTAACCACAGAGTATTGGCATCTCACGCACCTACAATGATATGTCCATTAGGAGGAGTAAGTGGGATCACTTGCATGTAAGACCGCACACTGTCATTACCATTCCGACACAGGGCGATAAATGTCATGGAAATATACAATTTGTGGCTCCACATTAATACATTGCTGTTCGGAATATGTATATCCGAATATAGCACTGTTACTTATGATATATTATAATAAGGGTGTTAACGTTAATAAAGCATCGAGGCGTATAGTAATATTTATTAATTACTTAATCGAAATCAAAGGAACAGAAACTCGGTGAAGTGGAAAGGACTTGTGAAACGTGCAGAAAGTTCTCCTGACCTTGGGTACACACCTATCTACATAATATACATGGGACTGTATATATCACAGACAGAAAACCAATAATGTGCTAACCTTGCGCCAATTTCAATGACTGATCCATCATGTCTAATTAATTTTAGACCGGCTCTCTGGTTATCGGAGGTTGACACATATAACATGCATGTCAAATCAATTATAATATACCGGTATGGCATTTACGAATGTAAAGAACACCACGCAGATGGCAGTCGCGAGAAATATCAGAAAGAGTGGCCCAATTTTGGAGATTGGAGATGGCGTGATCGATGAATTGCTTGGCGAACGCTGTGTTGGGACCGTCGTCTCTGAAACATCACCCAGCGATTCGTGCAGATCAGTGCTGTGAAATACGTTCTTAAATGAAGACTCCATACTGAATGTAAGAATGGTCGTATTTTAGAACGTAACGTCGATGTTGCACCGTTGTTGTTGTTAATTGGGGTCTAAAGCTGGTTTCAAGAACATGATCATATCAAGGCTTGATGTTGCACCGTAATACATCATAGCCAAATATATGGGAGTACTTCGATGCAGCCTTCGTATTGCATCGTACCTACAGTAGTGAATAATTGCTAGAAATATATAGCATGTGTATTTACCTAGGTGTACAAGAAAGAAGATTCATAAAGATGGAATGACAAAGATTAATATCAGTGCCGTGGCTTGAGTTTGGGTAGATAGGACAAATATACATTTTGTTTTTGTTTTATTCCAATCAAATGCCACGATCAACAATAGTGTATGACATTCAAGCAAAGGTGTTTCGAATCGGAAACGTGACCTGCTTATCCGGAACAACGTCCAAGGAAGCTTAGTGGACAACTAAAGATGACAGTCAATTATTATACTAGTATAATTAGTGTGCATGATCAGTTAGTCTCAATGCATATAGGCCGACATGTGCTAATGAACGAGGTGCGTTGGTTGTGAGCTCCCCGGGAAGATTGTAATAAGCGTACTTCACCACACAACTAATACCATTCATCTACTTAACACTGACGCTGTTATACATAGTTCCCCTTCTTCAAAGGAAAATAAACGGTGGCGATTAATGTCCTCATACGTGTGATACCAATCGCTTGCAATGTGTCAGACTGACATTGCTGTGTTCTATGCTTGGAGGTTCTGAAATGAATCAAACCCGACATATTTATGACCACCATACACATATACAGTAACACCACGACATAACGGTCATACTTGTGTTACCAATCGCTTGCAATAATTATGTCAGACTGAATTTGCTGTTTTCTATGCTTGGAAGTTCTGAAATGAATCAAACCCGACATATGACCACCATACACATATACAGTAACACCCCGACATAACGGTCATACTTGTGTTACCAATCGCTTGCAATAATTATATCAGACTGAATTTGCTGTTTTCTACGCTTGGAGGTTCTGCAATGAATCCAACCCGACAGTATGACCACCATATACATATACAGTCACACCCCGACATAACGGTCTCCGACGTAGCTTCATGTTACATGCAATAGACGTGCATGTACCATCGCACATGGATTGATATACGGATGAACATTAAGTACGTGTTATTGTATTTTGCGATTACATGTAGCTGAATCGCCTAATGCATACTATCATGTATGTGTGCGTGTGTATGTCTGTGCGTGTGGTTGTGTACAAATACATACTGTGGATATACACTGTATGTATGAACCTAAGATACTAGTTTATAGCAGTAACATATAACGTGATCACTTCAATCATTGACGTGTCAGGCGTTCAGGATGCCAGTTCGACTCGTCTGCAATGTTGTCAGAATAGACGAGCATTCGTCAGTCCTTTAATCCGACGGCAATTTCGCAAGAATAGACACGAATGACGCGAAGGTGTTACTCCCATTAACCACGTCGGCAATGTTGCCAGAATAGACACGAGGGCTTATAATTCTTATTCTACTCGCAGGCAATGTTGGAAGAATTAAAGGAAAGGCTTTATTCTAATTCAACAGGCAGGCTACGTGTCCAGAATTATGGTCATTCACCCCTAACACGTCGTCAATATTGCCAGAAATGACGTAATGACGTCGTTAAATTTTAATATGGCGGCAATTTCGCAAGAATATACGCAAATGACACATGGTGTTATTTCCCTTTAACCACGTCGGCTATGTCGACTCGATGGCGTACTTCATGATCCAAAAGTCGGGATGTATTGACTGACAATACACGTGATTTAAAAATAATGCAAGTGCAGAAAGGTCTGCATTATTTGCGTAAGCAATTGTGTCCGAAACTGGCGGGCACTTCATTAACAGAAACGCATAACGTAATCGTACACTAGAAACTAACTTATACTTCTTACACCGCGGGTGAAGAGATCACTATGTGTTATATAATGGTAACACACATGTCGACACTGGTAACACACACACTGGGTTAATGCATGACTTGACACTGTTTTCGCAGGTGTTCTATGTACATTTCAATCAC